>JASCZW010006308.1:0-100991 GCA_034211315.2 Aedes japonicus | reverse complement strand
ACCGACACTCATACATTTTAGGAAGGAATCGATTGTATTCACTACGTCTTTCCCAAATCACGCGGATATTTTATGATTTTACTGTTAGTTGAAGTTAAATTACAAATTATTGTTTGATTTTTTTCGCAAAAACGACGCAGCAAAATCAAAACACGTCAGTTTTAAAACACGGCTTGCTGCGATCGAGTATTTGTTTTTTTTAAGTATGTAGGAAATGCCGTTTATGTACAAAACAAAAAGAAGTGGGCCTAAATGTGAACCCCCGAGGTAACAGAGATGGGTCTGAAAGTTTATTTTGAGAACGTACAATTTGTTTGCGATGCGTTAAATATGATTGCAGCCAATTCAACAGTCCAGGTTCCATTCCATTTTTTTACAATTTGAAGAGTAATAATGGTATGTCGATTCGGTCGAATGCTTTACTGAAGTCCGTGTTAAGGGATTCTACGTTATTGCCATAGTCCATTGCATTCAAAATAAAAGCTACAAATGCAAGAAGATTAGAAGTAGCTGAGGGACCTTTGAAAAAGTCGTGTTGTATGCTTGTAATTTGATTTTTACTAGATGAAACATATTTTCATTTACGAAAAATTCAAAAAGTTTTGGGATGCAAGAGAGCCTGATTTGATAAACGGAACCAAAATCCTCTTATTCTAAAGGTGGGAAATGTTCCGCTCTTCAGAGACATATTAAAAAGGAGTTCTAAAGGAAGGGCAAGTTTGTCTGAAAGGTTCTTTAAAAATACGGGTGCAATACCGTCTGGACCTGGTCCTTTAGAAGCATCCATGTTTTTAAGTGCTTTGATCTACAGATATATTGTTGGAAAATTCAGAATAAATGCAAAGAAGTCGCGATCACGCTCTTCTTCGGAGAATGTAGTGTATACTTCTTGGAAGAAATTTGAAAAAAGCTGGCTGATTTCAGAAGGATTATCACCTAAATGTTCGTCAGAATGTATTCGTGGGGGAAAGTTACTATTTTTCAATGTCGTTTTTAGATAAATAAAGAAATTCTTGGGGCATGATGTGACTTCAGTTTCGACTGTACGATTATATTGTCTATGGGCAGAATTAATGGCTGTGTTAAGTTGGTTGCATATGTCATAATAATTCGTGCTGGAATTTTGCTTTTTATATAATTTGTGATTTACATAATTTCAAATTTTTTAATTGTGGATTGTACCACATGGGTTATTTATTGGCAAAATATATTTTAGAGAGAGAGAGAGAGAGAGAGAGAGAGAGAGAGAGAATTACACCGTCAAGATTGAACAATTTTATACTAAAAATTTCAAAAACCTCCGATTTCTCCCAACATTTTAAAATCGAATCACATGAAATAGGAACCATGCCTCAAGTCAACAGGTACTGTAATGTGTTGAACGCAATTTTTTTTACGAAGAATTTGCCGTTCCGAACCCATTGTCATACCTACTTGACGGATTGTTATGCTACTTTACAGACCTAAGCAATACACATTGAACCAGTTTTGCTCTATTTTAAGATTTATTTCGTTATTTTGTTGATATTGATGTTGCTTTCAAATGTTAGGCCAGCGCTTGCTGTCGAAACACTATTCATGAAAAGAGCAATCGGATGTTCGTAAATGCCTCTTTGAATGGACTTATCTAACCTTATTCTGAGTGTTTGTCGTAGTCCGACATGGGTTATATTCCGACATAATGTTTTCTACTTGATTCTAGAATTTCTAAAACACTTTTCGATAAAACCTTTAATTTCTTGTGACCATGAATCCTTTGCTTTTCACTATTTTGTTGGAGACATATCCCATGAATTTTCTAAGTGCTTTATCTTCGCGTGATTTTATCATCACCTTTGTATGGGTCCCTTCTCATTGTTCAATTCCGGGCAGCGAGAAAGCGGACTCGCTTGCAAAGGTGGGCGCTATAGAAGGCATTTACGTTCGACAAATTGCCTTTAATGAATTTTTTACTATTTTTACTATTTTCGTCAACAGTCACTCGGTAGCTGGCAGTATAAATGGAGTAAAGGATATTTTGGACGATGGCAATATTCTATCATCCCAAAGGTGTCGAAGAAATATTAGTTTGAGGGAATGGATGTGGGACGAGAGTTCATTCGTGTCATGTCTCGCCTCATGTCCAATCATTTTTCTTTGAACGCTCATTTATGCCGTGTTGGGCTGAGTGGCAGCAATCTCTGTGAATGTGGACAAGGTTATCAGGACGCAAATCACTTTGTTTGGTCCTGTGATGAGCATCGTGGAGTCAGATCTGAGCTTTATGATTCCCTTCGGTCTCGAGGTAGACAACCCAATGTACTGATTCGAGATATTTTGGCTCTACGTGATCCGGAGTTCATGAAACTCATTTATGTGTTTTTGACTAACATTAGTGTTTGTGTTTGTGTTTTTTTTTCTCTTTCAAAAATGTTCAAACAAAAAGAAAACCAAAAGTTGTATAGTTTAAAGTTTTAAGACAATTTATAATATAAAAAAAATGTGTTATGTAAACCAAACTTTAAATTCCGTTATATTGTTATTCCTATTAACCTCGAAACGGCCGCGAGTAATCGGCTCTATCCCCCTAACTTTAGATTTAAGATAGTTGATGTATACAAATATGCAAACTTGGCTCTGTAAAGTTGATTAGATTGAGCCTTTTCACTTAAATGATTAATAAAAAAAATATCCCATGAACGAACAAAGATAACTCAAGTATGAGTGTTTGAAAATTAGTTCCCAGCGATATTCTAAGTAAATTGTTTTGATATGGTTTATGTTTTGCCATCTTGAACTGTTCCTCTCAACAGTGAGCTATCCTGCTCACTGTTGAAAGGGACAAATTAATGCTCAAAACAGAGCCGAGAACAGTTTTGATGGGATATTAAGTTATTAATATTAATTTTCACTATGAAATCTTCTCTGTCAGCCGAATCTCACCCTCTCGTAATAGTTTTGAAATGGAATTTGTTTATTGTTGATGGATTGGTTCTTCCATGTGGAAGAAATAGTTTTTCATATTTAATGTAGGGGTGCACAGAAAAAAAATCTGAATTTACATTGTGTTGTAATAATCAGAGCTTGTCAAGTTATACTTTCCACACGAAGCAGCAACTTGCATGAAAAAGTTGTAATAAAGGCTAGCGTTTGTATACAACATAATTGGTAATGTTTGGAATGTTCGAGGACTTTTTAAGATTTTTAATGTTAATTTGTGAGTTTTGTGACGCTCCATTTATGTGCATTTTCTCTTCTTCTGTAGAGCCAAAAAAACACAACTCTAAGCAAAAAAAAAACGGGGAAATACTACTGACCATCACACATTTTGGGAGAGGATCAATGACATTCACTATATCTTACACAAACCACGCGATGATTTTTATGATTTCACTGTTTGTTTAAGTTGATTTACGGATTATTTATTGATTTTTATTTTCAAAAACGACGAAGCGAAAACAATACACGTCAGTTTTAAAGTACGGCTTGCTCCGATCATTCAATGCATATCATTGTATTTTCATTAAAAATCCAATTCTAAGAACGAACTCGAAGCCTTCTTCTCAATCATGGTGGGTTCGCCATAGGATCATCATGGTCAACTTCAGCGACAATTTTAAGATAAAGTTTGTACGCACACTAAAAAAATTATGGAAACTACATGGCACGCAATTTGAAAATATAATACAATTTTGGTCGACGTAATGGTTTGCTGTTGCATCTTTATCCTCAATTAAGGGTATTTCATATATCCGTTATGAATAATAATACAAATCCATCATAATAACATAATATTACACGACCTTCAGAAATGATATTGGTTGCTCACCATTATTGTCCTATAAAACTACAAGACCATCCATGTAAACTGTAAGAGCCACTCCTCGCTTTTCCGCATCATCTGCGCTTCAGTTGTATTTCGACGCTAGGCAATCATCGACGTGTGAAATTTCTTTTGCTTCCTGTGGCGGTAAACCACACATTTATCGATTATTAGTTGCACACTAGTAAACCGCTGCTGGTTGCCAAATCTAGATCAATTCCTCAGATGTAATATTGTTGTCACGCATCGAAGCCAAAACTATGATTTATTTCCTTTTAATTCCGCAGAGCAAAAAAGGAAAATTAATCTTTATTTCTGTAGCGCATACCAAATACATGTGATAGTATTCCCTGATTATAACGCTGCGGTCAAAATTAACAACCCTGGAAATTCATTTCTCTATCATTTCTTTTCGTTGGAAATTCGTTTTAAGTATAATTTTTTACTTACGAACGTTTACATCGTCTTGAAATATTACATCAACTTGATATGTGTCTAAATAGGGTTACAAGCAAAATTTAATTTGGTTGATGTAATTTTTCATGCATCAGATTATTAAATCGTTAAGGCCGCTTAATTTATGTGCCTTATTTTAGTCATAATTTTACACGAACTTTTCTAAGTGTGTGATCCTACAGAGGTGCCATTTTTAAACATGATTCATCAATCACAGGTTTTTGATGACTTTTTCATGTATAAGGGAAGGTCCATTAATTATGTCACACAGTAAGGGTGGAGAGGGGGTTCGGGAAAACGTGACGATCCATACAAAAAAAATTTAAGGTCCATACAAAAAACGCGACACTCGCTTTCCTATGCGTTATCATACGAATTAACACGATCGTGTGATTGTAAAACTTCTTCCAATGAAATTGATCGAACAGAACTACTGTTCTGCTTCTCTTGCTTAGCTTTCATTCTCCATCCTTAAGCAGAGGAAAGAACAGTACATTTATTTGTCACTGTAGTTTACGAAGCGTTAATCGGATGTGTCCATCTGCTTACGTTATAAACAGTTAAAGAAAAAATAAATACCGCGTTATGTGAAGCTGATTTAAATCTAAGAATTCATCACTAAAGGCTGATTTTTTCACCCTCATTTAAGCGTTAAACCAGGTTTAACTTTATGTGTAAACCTGGTTTAATATTTGAGCGAGGATGAAGAAATAAACCCTTACCCTTAAAAAACGCTCATGGAAACATACCGCCATGTTGATTGAAGATTACCACTTCCTAGAAATGCACTAATCTTGCCCTTTTCAAGGTTCAACAAACATTTTGATGGACCTCTGCCCCCTGAAAGCGTTTAACGATTTTTATTCCCACCTCTCACTTGATGGTGCATGTTTGAATTGATCAATATTAAAATAAATCCTCACTTACATTATGTTTCTTCTTGTCTAACGTGAAAAATAAACTACAATGTCAAAGTCAACGATAAAGTCATCTGAAGCAGTTCATGTAAAATTTAATTGAAAAACTTTTACACTTAAAAAAATCGACACGTTGTTTTCACGTGAAACTTTAAGTAACTTTCACCAAAATACGTAACCAAATCTTCTTCAGTAAAATAAAATAACCATTACGTGCCAGTGAATTATATGTGAAAAATCACGTAACATTTATGTGATTTTTACGTAGAATGTGAATTTACGTGGAAATCACGTAGCTCTTACTGAATTCCACGTTTTTAGTGTTGGTTTTTTTTTGTGTGTACAAGATGCGAATTCTGATTCGTGTAAATTAGAAAGCACGTGTGATTTTAAAGAAATGTGCATGCTCTTTATGCATACAGAAAATAGATTGAAAATTACGAAATAATTTTAGCTGTGTGGAGCTAGAGCGATGGCATAGTTGACAAAGTTGATGGATATGGCAAGCTTCGTTTTTTGACGGTATGACTTTTGTGATCAATCCCTCTAAAAAAAGAGATAAAAATTCAAGGTTTTTAGGATTTTAAGATACAGAGTTGATTTCTGCAGCAATGTTGTAGAAAAAGTCAATACAAACAACTTTGTTAAAGACATATTAATCATATGTCGCACCTAATTGGAGGTAGAGAGTTTTATTAGAACTAACCTCAAAAAACATTTTTTTTTAGATTTCAAGGACAATATAATGTTTAACAAAGTCGTATGCAATTTGAAAACACAAAACTTTCTAGAACATATTATAGCTTCATTTTTTCAGTGGGATGAGTTATTGAACTATTTTCTTTTTTGTTATTGTATTTTTGATGGCTGTACCCCACTTAAGAGCAGGTAGGAGCAGATATAATTGAATGCAGTAGTACATTAAAAGGGCTTATAAGTGATGGTTGGTTAATCTTTCCACAGCCGTCTGCTGGAGAGTTATGTTTAATGCAAATACCGATGATTTTACCATACATCATGATTGAAACAGTATACAAATATTGCATTGTCATTGTAACCACACCTTCAAACTTATTATTTTCAGCTAAATTTGGCATTTTGATTTTATCAATATTTATATTTATTTCATTTTACTATAATATAGCTGAAACATCATCACAAAAATGTTGTAGTCCAATTTTGGGTTTGACGCTCTTTTTTTTCCATCCACTTTGTGGCAAGTCCGCAAGGGAATACTCCTCCCCAAACTTCCAGATCGCAATATGCACCACTTTCACCAT
The DNA here is from genome assembly GCA_034211315.2 of Aedes japonicus. Classification (NCBI taxonomy): domain Eukaryota; kingdom Metazoa; phylum Arthropoda; class Insecta; order Diptera; family Culicidae; genus Aedes; species Aedes japonicus. Next base: position 94,536 of record JASCZW010006308.1, on the reverse strand, counting down.
CTTTCCAAATGTGCGAGTAACTTTTCTGTGAGTTGTTTTCGGTTTGACGTTTGGGGGTAAACAATGAGGTGGAGCCGACAGACAACCCTAATAAAAATGTATATGCAACTGGAAGTGTTAGAAAAGAGTGTTCTTATTTTTTTTGGGATAGCCTATAAGAAATGGAAAATATTCCATATTAGCATTCACAGAGAAAATGTTTAGGAAAGAGTGAAAGTTGTGATCAATGAAACCCCGTTTCATGGTACTCGTACTGTTTGCACATTTGAGCCGATTGAAACGCTGTTGTCGAGTAACACTTTGTAGCCGTTATTATTTACCCAAACATGTTTTTCCTGTTTTGGGGGTGGTACATTCGCTGGAACTGTTGTTTTTGCGAGGTGTCATTGCTGTTGTTGCAAAATACAAAAGGTTTGATCCAAATTTAATACGACGCACATACAGATACAGATGATTATTGCGGGAACGGGCACGCATGGCTAGTTATTTATTAAAAACTGATTATAATAATGCTGCAAAATGAAAACCCGCATCAGTTTCACATCACCGCCTAGGGAGGAACCGCATCATTTGGGTGGCAGGCGGATTTAACGGTACTGCACGGTTTTCCGTATTCGAGTAACTACTGCTCACAAGCGGTTTCATAATTGTTCCCACGAGTCAATTTATCCGTTTCGTCGCTGCTTTTGTTCTTTTATGATAATTCTTTTTTTTTCTTGTTCGTTTGAGCTTGTTCATTATGTTGTCTCATAGGAACTTATTTACCCACGCTTTGCTCATATTAAGCGAGTTGATGATTTGGTGCGTGTAGATACATACATTGCTAAATTTTAATTTCACTTGTTATGGTACTAGACAACAAGCGTTTTGAAATGTCTCATTTTATAATATAGAAACCTTTTTTGGCATTTCATTCAAAAAGAACCTCATTGGAACAAAAAAATCTTCAGAAATAAAAATCTAATATGAAGTTACTGTGCATTTTTATTCTAACTTCAAGTAGAACGATATTTTATCATGAGCTTTCATGAAGAATTTCGCATAATTCAAGCAAAATTAGTGCAGATACACAAATACCTAAGCCCTGCAAAAACCCAACAATTATAGTACCCTTCACAGAACAATCACCTGAACTCATCCGATTCCACCAGTCCGAAAGCAACAAACACAAACGGAGAACTTACATAAACGACCGGCAGACCCGTATGACCGGGTCGTAGCTGAGTCGGAAACATTCCACTTCCAGCCCGCCCATTCACCGTCCACACTCATAACACTTTACGCGCTCTGGTTTATTTTTGCGTCCATAATAACCTCGCAGCACCCTTTCTCGGCATTCCAACAAGTGCAATGTCTCCGATTTCATTTCTTCTTCTCCGCAGCAAAGGCACCTGCGACTCAACATAGCAATGTACTTACCTACCCACATTCGCTCATTTCGGTTCGACCCCACCCCAAAACCACACATTTGGATTTAGATGCCCTCGGGTCGTAATTTACAGCAAAACCATCTTGCTAAGCAACCTTCCTACCCCAGTTTCGACGCCACCACGCCGACCACCGCCGCAGTTTCTAATGAGACTTGATCATTATGCCGAAAAAATAAAAGCGAAAATGTAGGAAGCGAGGTTTTGTACTAAATGAGAAGTATTACTTCTTCTCATGCTCCTGTTTCAATGGGAAATAATTAAAACCCAAGGCAAACAAGAGTATCGCATGGTTTTGGAAGAAAAAAGAAATGGTATCTCAGCTCCAATGACACGGATACAGTCGGTTCGATAGTTAATCCTTAATTTATGTGCTCCTTACAATAATATCGTCCATAAGAGCAACCATACCGGTCGTTATCGTTTGCACTGCTATTTTAGTCTCATTTAACTTAGTCGCCCATCATCACACAGGTCGTTGCTATTACAGTAGTTAGTCATTCTTAGTTACTGTTTTCCACACATATCTACTGAAAACAATTGGCAGTACGTTTTCAAACATTAAGCTAAGCTTGTACATTGGAAATGGACAGTTTTTCGCACCTATCATCGGATTCAACCGACAGTCCATGTTACCCGGAAAAGAAATAGAAGGGTTTGTGTGCGAAAGATGCACTTTAAAATTATGTATTATAATTATTATTTGTCATTATAACTAATCATATAAAATCAATCAATGCAATTAAATATATCATACATAGATATGGTATAAAGGGTGTCCACGATGAAATTGCCACATACAAAATTGATTCGCAAAATTCGAGTTTTCATCCGATTGCCATCAAATTTTCAGGGATTGAGAAATAACTATTAAACTTCATTTTACCATTTTACTCGTATTTTATTTACAGTCCATACGCAAATGCCCGCACCTTGGCCTTAACCCCGGCCATAAGATTCTGCACAACCTGTGAATCAACCGTTTTTTGCATGTAAGCCCATACTTTCTTCAGTTCCTCGACTGTCTTCACTACCTTAGGTCGTTTAAAAAGGTGCTGCTTCATAATCGCCCAGTACTTCTCGATGGGGCGGAGCTCCGGAGTGTTGGGAGGGTTGAACATTTTCGGCACGAAATTGACCTTATTGTCCGCATACCACTTCAGCACGTCCTTGGAGTAGTGGCATGAGGCCAAATCCGGCCAGAAGATTGTTGAGACGTTGTAGGCCTTCAGGAGAGGAAGCAGCTGCTAATGGAGGCACTCTTTTATGTACACCTGTCCGTTCATCGTGTCCTGGGTCACGAAAGGTGCACTCCGAATCCCGCACGTGCAGATGGCTTGCCAAACCAGGAATTTCTTCGCAAATTTGGACATCTTCTGAGTGTGGACATGCTCCGGAACGCTGAACTTATTCTTGGCCGTGAAAAACAGGTTGCCGGGGATCTGTTTGCAGTCGGCCTTCACATATGTTTCGTCGTCCATGATGCAGCATTCAACTTTCGTCAGCATGTTGAGGTACAACTTCCTGGCACGGGTTTTGGCGGGCTTGTTCTGCTTCTCGTCGCGATTAGGGGCCTTTTGTACCTTGAACGTTCGAAGCCCAGCCTTAGTTTTGGCCTTCTGGACAAAACTTCGGCTTCGGTGCAGCTTTTTAGCCACATCCCGAACGGAGGCGTTCGGATTTCGGTTGAAGGCCCCAACTACGCGGTTGTGATTTTTGGTGTTGTACGGAATACTTTTTCCTTCACTTCTGGGCTTCCGATCGGTGGTCAACCGTTCCTCGAGCCGCGTAATCACTCGCAACACCGTGGAATTCGCGATTCCCAACGTTTTAGCGATGGAACGATGCGAGAGATCCTTGTTCTCGTGATGAATGCGCAAGATTTTATCACGCACGAGCTGTTCTTTCGACTCCATTTCCGCGAGTTTTGATCACAGGACTTTAAACATTGCAGGATGTAAATAATGCACTATGAACTAAATCCACCCAAATTGTCATTAAATTCTATCCAACGGTTAAAAAGTTAGAGCAATTTCATAGTGTGGCAATTTCATCGTGGACACCCTTTAGTCAGTATCGTTTTGAATTCATATTTTTGTTTATTGTAAAATAAAAAATTTAAATAAATTATGAAGCGTTTTTGAAAATAATGTAGGATTTTGATGTATACAAAAAATATCTGCATTACTTTTAATGCGTACAATGATTTAAAACAATTAACAATTGCATTTTTTCCACAAAAATAAATAATTTGAACAAAATTTAATTCAAAATGAAGAAGTGTAATTTATGCTTAAAAAATTGAACAATTCAATAAATTACAAGTATTTAAGAAAATAAGTATTATTTATGTTTAATAAATAATATAATAATTTTTATCAGATAAATTTGGTTTCATTTATATGAATTTTAATATATGTCATTTATATAATTTTTAATACATAAACATTAAATTTAGGGGTGGAATTTTTTTATTTTTTTTGTTTTATGTTTTCATGTAATCTATTATTCTTATTAAACCAATTTATGTCAAACTAGATTGTTAAATTAATCTGAACACAAAAAAAAAGCATCCACTTGTTTTTTAATATTAAACTAATGGATGAAATTTCAATTTTCTGAAAACTAAATTTTAAATGAAAAAAGTATTACAAAGTTATTATCATTCTTAAAAGTAGCAGAATGAAAAAAAAACATCACCTAGTAACATTATATTTCAAATCATCATATGAAAAAATGTTTTTAAATTATATGAATAAGTATAATAATGCATTTTGAAAAGATTTGGAAGACTATTCGTAAGTTTTGATAAGTTTGGAAATTTTCAAATTTAAATTAACTGTTTTATTATATTTGCAATTAAGGAAAGAAGAGTTTATAGATTAATTTATTTGATGTATTGTTGGCAATAATAATTATTTGATTTATCCATTGAATACGGTTAAAAATATACACGAATAAACATTACAATCACATCTCTAAAATTGATCAACTTTAATATAAGGAATTAGAGATAATGTTTTAAAAATAATTAAGAGTTTTATACTAACAGTATTATTTATTAAAATTATCATTTCTCATTATAGATCTTTGTATGAAATTACTGGCAGAATCAATGAAAATCAAATAATTTATTTTTATTTTCTTTACCAATATTTTTAAAATTCAATATATCATTTGTTCTAGAGTAACAAAAGATGTATTTTTTATATTATTTATTCAAACAAATTATTGCTTTTAGTTACAGTTACTGCAGCAAAATTAATTATAAACGTTATTTGTATAAACTTAAGTTATATTAGGTTAATCACTAAATCACTTTATATGAATTCCTAACAATTTTGTTTTTGCGTTAACATTTTTAATATTATTTCAGTTCGCAGATAGATGTTTTTGTGAATTGATTTTTTAAATATTTCTTCATATTTTGGTATGTTTGCAATGATAAGTATTCATTAAAAATGATTTTTTACATACCTAAAAAAATGACGTATAAGTGAAATTTGTATTGGCAGAAGCCGTTAAAAATATAATGAAAAAAAAATTAGTAGAGTTTATAAAATTTTAAATTATTCAACATTTTTTTAGATTGATATGGTTGAATTTCTTAATTAATTTAAATGATTATTTGAAAAAAAAACAATTTTATCTTCAGACCATATAAACCATACACTAGGATTAGACACCCTTTTTTTGATAGTTAATATACAAATACTAGTATTATTAGACATGTTCTAAAAATTTTATAAAAATAATAACGTTTTGTAGTCTAATAAGAAGAATTTGATTTGTTATTAAAATTCCACATTGAGCCTAACAAAACTTAACCTCATCTTTAGAATAATCATCATCAATCAGAATGGATAGAATTTTTTTTCATATTACCTTATGTCATGTAACGTCAATGTCAAGGTGTAATTTTAAAAAAAGATGGGTTGCCATAAATTTACTGAAATGTATATATCTTTGAAGTAAAAAAAAAACCGTAACAAAGTCGTAACTGACCCACTTCCCTAAAGAGCAACCTTCTCCCGCGCTACTATATCTGAACACTCGACGCTTTCCGAGAGCCTCGCGGCTATTTTGATACCGCATTTAGCAGCGATCGGTGCAGTGTGAAGAAATAGCGTTGCACTGCTAGAATAGGCTTAAGGGTCACCCACAATTGATACGTTGCGGATGCGTTGACGTAAATTTGACAGAAATCCTATGGGAAAACTGTCAAATTCACGCAAACGCATCCGCAACGTACCAATTGTGGGCCAGCCATTAGTACCGAACCAGTACGGACAGAGTACTCTAACAGCCCGAGGTTGCTACTCTGTTTTAGTCAGATCAGCTGTACTTTCAAAGAGAACCAACAGATGCTGCTTGAGACTAGCATACATCCTCACTTTAATCTTATCTAATCTAATCTAATCTAATTTAATCTAATCTAATCTAATCTAATCTAATCTAATCTAATCTAATCTAATCTAATCTAATCTAATCCAATCCAATCTAATCTAATCTAATCTAATCTAATCTAATCTAATCTAATTCAATCTAATCTAATCTAATTCAATCAATCTAATCTAATCTAATCTAATCTAATCTAATCTAATCTAATCTAATCCAATCAATCAATTCAATCTAATTCAATCTAATCTAATCTAATCAATTCAATCTAATCTAATCTAATCTAATCTAATCTAATCTAATCTAATCTAATCTAATCTAATCTAATCTAATCTAATCTAATCTAATCTAATCTAATTTAATCTAATCTAATCTAATCTAATCTAATATTATCTAATATAAGCACTGTGAATCTAGTGAAGCACCATGAGTAAACAATGAGCGTTGCAGGTTAAGGTTTACCCCGTGCTGAAATATGGTCGTGGGGTGCTGAAGTCGTTCCCTACCCTATATTTGAATATTGTGTTTGCTGCATTTTTTTCATGGTCAAAAAAAATCAACCGTAATAAAAAAATCGAAATGCATATTTCTTTTTTCACCAACATTTTATCACAAAAATAAGACGTTAACCCCATTTTTGTTACTAAAAAAGTATCAAAAAGATTTAAACAAACAAATTTCCGAAAAAGCGTGTGCATTTTTGAAACATTGATTATCTTAGAAAAAACACATGCGTTTGGTCAAATTTGATTTTTCAAATAAAAAACCTTTTTGTTTAGTTCTATTCGAAACTTACCCGTGAATCTACATTACATGTTCCCAATTGAAAATGCAGTTACCAACATCTTACTGTTGAACATCAAGGCAATCGGGTGAACTGTTTGAAAGTAACCGTAGATATGGTGAATTAAATTAACGTTTTATAAAATAAAATGGAAATAATACGTAAACAGAAATAAAAATTAAACTTTTTTTTAATATGTTAGAAAAACTGAAATTCAATGTGTTGACTGCAGTGTTTGTTCCAGAAGTAAATTTAAAACTAATATTTCAAAAAATTTAAAATTATCTCACTTACAATTTATTTTATGTTCAACGTTCATGTGTTTGACAGGGTACCCGGGTACCTTTTCAGGTTTCACAATACGAAATTTCATAGTTTATTTTGAAACAGGCAGCTGAAATTCAGTGACATCTTAGTAAAAGTTAGAAGGCTGAAACATGCCGAAAACATTCTGTATAGTTGCAAAGGGGCGGGGGAGGGGGGGTGTTCTGTAAAGGGGAGTCATAGATTTATTTTACCCCTTAAAGGGTGTCCCACATCAAATTGCATCACGAAAGCAATACAAATGAGAAGATAAATTAATATTTTCCATTTAATTCCAACTACCTTTGCTTATCTTGACAGATACGCGTATTTCGTCTACAATGTGCAGACTTTTTCAGTGTCTCGAACTAATAACTCGACTTACGAGACACTGCAGAAGTCTGCAAATTGTAGACGAAATACGCGTATCTGCCAAGATAAGCAAAGGTAGTTGGAATTAAATGGAAAATACTAATTTTTCTTCTCATTTCTAGTTACAGGCATTCCACTAAACAGCTCAAACCCTCTAAGAATCACGAAAACACGCTTTAAAAAATTACCCATTAGGCAGTTTTTCTTGGGAATTCGTGAAGATGTAGCTTAGAGTGTTTTTGTAGAATTAAATCTTTATTATAACTTAAAACTCCACAACCGTGGAGAAACAGGACAAAATGTGACAGCTCACGATAATTCAATTTCCGGCGAGCAGCGCTTGCTGTGATCTCTATGCAGTTGAAGTTTAAAAGGGAGCACAAAAACGAACGCAAATAGAGTAAGTGTTGCCATCTCATGGTTCCTATATGTATCATCAGCTTAATACACAGATTGAAGAGTAAATATGTAGATTGGTTTCTTTAAGCGACAATGTTTGCTTGTGTTTAACATGAAATACAAACATTTCTATCCAACCCGTTCACGTGCTTATCCGTTGATTTCAAGTAGGATGAATTGAGAAGTAATGACATTGCTACAGGAACAATTCTCGAGTAGTTCAAGATAAGGCCTAAAAGTCGATTATAAACATCAATTTCTCTCGAATCACAAAACGCTCGTCCGAATCAAGAGCAGAATCTAGTAAAGGAATGAATGCTCTACCATATTTTGTAAGTTGATATCATAAGAAGTCTTGGGAAAGTTTTAGGTCCTCATAATGACTTACTCGAGATTTTTCCTATTTGATGCAGTAAAATACTGTAGGTAGCTGTGTAAGTTTTTGTAAACTAACTCCAACCTTCCAAATTGGTATCCTGGTGGAGAATTGCTTTTACTATTGGCTCTTTATTATGCCTTACTTTTGAGGAATTATAGCATGTTTTACTATATGCCATTATCAGTGACATCCGATGATATTATTCTGTAATCCGAGCATGACATTACAATACACTTAAAGTCACGCCTCGTCATCTGATTGAATAATTCTTACATAATGCAAGAATAAGTTCACCCTCGTCCTTGTCCCCTACTCGACCCGAGAAATCACCCGCACCCATTGAACTTCTCAAGCGAAGGCTGACGGCAGGGTGGATATCGATCAAACAAAATGCCACGCCAATTCATTGCCAATAATTCCTTCGGCGAAAAACTTCACCTTAAACTTGAAGCACTTGACAATTATTTTCCGATCGAATGGCAAACTGAATACATTTGCCTTCATCAACATCAGCCGGTAATGTCGGCCACCCGGTGATGATTCGAATTAATATTCCCAGAAGACACTTTTCGGTCTCGTAATAACATTTTGGCCGAAATTGTTCGCATTTCTAGCATTCATAAGCACAATTTATCAAACACACGACACAAGCCTTTCGTCCTGCCTCCCTCGTTCTCGTGGACGGGAGAAGCCAGGCCCTCCTTTATAGCGCTATTAAAAGCATTTTTCAGTTGGGTGGCTTGTCAGATAGATAAAGGTAGAAACAGGTGGTTACTGCTGAGGATGATGAGGTTATGTCAGTCGCTTCGACCCTGGTGTGATTCGGGAGCTGGTAATGATGAAAGTGTGAATTTGCTGCCAGTTTCATTCCGGTCCGGAGGAAATTGAAAATTCTAGCATGAAAGCTATTAGGGGCTGTTTAATGACTCGACCATGAATGTTACATTGCTGATAATGAAGTAAATGTAGCACGAATTAGGTCGAGGGCTCGTTGCCGATTTGTAAACGACGTTCAAGTTGGGTACAGCTGAGATCAGGCAGTTAATTAGGTAGTTTGACCGATTTTAAAACGGGGTGCTAATGATTTTGGATTAATTTATGCAAAGGCATATATTTTGCGCAGTGTGTTGTTCAATCTATTCTGCTGTACAATTTTTTGTTGGAAAACGGAAATACATGGACAAACTGTAACAAACGTAGGGAGAATCAGTAGAGAATAATTAGCTGTTTAGTTCTGATAACTCACCCCAGTCTGTATTTCAAGGCTCAATCACCTTCAAGAACTACATGCAAAGGCTATTTCGCAACGTAATGTAAGGCAGAAAACATATACGAAAAATGAAGCCGAGATTTCGTTCCTATGCAGGACATGTGAGTTGTATGTAAGTTTATCGAGTATCCTTTCAAGGCACTTCACTGGGGTATCTCTCTGCAGTACAGTACCAACAAGAAGCAACAGGAGACTTCTTCCTAGAGAAAATGAAAACAATCGACATTTCCGGATTCAAAAGCATGCAGTTTACCTGAAAACACTTTTGTATTATATTTGATTCAGCTACGCCATGATGACGCTGGTCCACACTGAAAATTAATTTTCATTTATGTATTACGAAATCGAAGGTAGGACTAACAAATCTATTTGTTGTTTTCTGCAACGAAACTGATTTGTACTTTTTATGAAGCTACCTTCGTATTTAATGCCTCACGCGCAACTGTCACAAGCACTAACCATTTGTTGACAAAGAAAGAACATACGTTCATTCTACGAAAATAATACAAACAGCTACTGGTAATTTGTTGAACGACTGACAGATCTGCTTTATCGGCTCAAAATATAATTTAAAAAAAAAACGCATCTACGAGAAGTTGTTCGTAACATGGGATTCAATCCTGCATTATAGGGGAGAGCTGTTATTGAGTCCGTGGTTGATCTAACTAGGCCATGTTGACTCGTGAGAAGTAACTTGATTATTGTGCATGAGGTTCTAACTCTCGACAGCGCTTTAATTTCTATTTTGGAATAAATTAATGCTTCCCATCATACCAGTAGAAACACAAACATTTATGAGTATGACAGAAGAGCAGCAACGATTGGCTGGTCTTCGCAAAATTCATTTTGTGCATTGTACAAAAAAGTTGTAATGATAGCATTACGTTAGATGACAAGCAATATTAATGTTTCATACAGTTTACGAGACATTGGCTCTATGTACAAAATCCATGTTTACGAAACGAGTGAAAGCTAATTTACGAAAGTAAATTTTCAGTGCAGCGGACCATAACGCTTGACTATTAGCGAGTAATCAATTTGCCGTGCTCTTGGTACAGGAGGTGCCAAAGAATAAAGGGTGTCCACGATGAAATTGCCACACTATGAAATTGCTCTAACTTTTTAACCGTTTAGTAGAATTTAATGAAAATTTGGGTGGATTTAGTTCATAGTGCATTATTTATATCCTGCAAGTTTTAAAGTCCTGTGATCAAAACGGAAATGGAGTCGAAAGAACAGCTCGTGCGTGATAAAATCTTGCGCATTCATCACGAGAACAAGGATCTCTCGCATCGTTCCATCGCTAAAACGTTGGGAATCGCGAATTCCACGGTGTCGCGAGTGATTAAGCGGTTCGAGGAACGCTTGAACACCGATCGGAAGCCCAGAAGTGAAGGAAAAAGTATTCCGTACAACACCAAAAATCACAACCGCGTAGTTGGGGCCTTCAACCGAAATCCGAACGCCTCCGTTCGGGATGTGGCTTAGAAGCTGCACACAAGCCGAAGTTTTGTCCAGAAGGCCAAAACTAAGGCTGGGCTTCGAACGTTCAAGGTACAAAAGGCCCCTTATCGCGACGAGAAGCAGAACAAGTCCGCCAAAACCCGTGCCAGGAAGTTGTACCTCAACATGCTGACGAAAGTTGAATGCTGCATCATGGACGACGAAACATATGTGAAGGCCGACTTCAAACAGATCCCCGGCAACCTGTTTTTCACGGCCAAGGATAAGTTCAGCGTTCCGGAGCATGTCCGCACTCAGAAGATGTCCAAATTTGCGAAGAAATTCCTGGTTTGGCAAGCCATCTGCACGTGCGGGAAGCGGAGTGCACCTTTCGTGACCCAGGACACGATGAACGGACAGGTGTACATAAAAGAGTGCCTCCAGAAGCGGCTGCTTCCTCTCCTGAAGGCCCATAACGTCCCAACAATCTTCTGGCCGGATTTGCCCTCATGCCACTACTCCAAGGACGTGCTGAAGTGGTATGCGGACAATAAGGTCAATTTCGTGCCGAAAATGTTCAACCCTCCCAACACTCCGGAGCTCCGCCCCATCGAGAAGTACTGGGCGATTATGAAGCTGCACCTTCTTAAATGACCTAAGGTAGTGAAGACAGTCGAGGAACTGAAGAAAGTATAGGTTTACATGCAAAAAACGGTTGATTCACAGGTTGTGCAGAATCTTATGGCCGGGGTTAAGGCCAAGGTGCGGGCATTTGCGTATGGCCTGTAAATAAAATACGAGTAAAATGGTAAAATGAAGTTTAATAGTTATTTCTCAATCCCTAAAAATTTGATGGCAATCGGATGAAAACTCGAATTTTGCGAATAAATTTTGTGTGTGGCAATTTCATCGTGGACACCCTTTATAAAGGTCCCCCACTCTTCACCACGTCAAAGGACATTGCTGCACTCAGGGCCGACATTGCAGTTATCCAAATTCCACTGTACTAGCTGTGTCATACGGGCACAAAAATTATGTCGCTAAGCAACACGAGTTCTACACTCACGGCGCACCCGGAAGTAAGCCATTGAAAATGATTCTGCGTGGCCTTCCGGAACTCACTGCAGAAGCAATCTTCACCGAGCTGCAGGCGGTAGCACCGAAGCCTCAGAAGGAGTTTCCCATAATACGCCAACAACAGGGAAATTATCGGGAACAATTTTATCTGGTCCACCTTGAGAAGGGGTTTGTTACGATGACGGACCTGATGAAAACGCGGGCCCTATTTAACATTATCGTCGAGTACGACTGGTATCGCTCGAAGCAGCACGACGTGACACTGTGCGACAACTGCTTTGCGTTCGAGCACGGATCTCGAAAATGCCACATGAAACCGCGGTGTGGCAAGTGTACCGGAGCACACGCCACCAAGGTGCTCCACTGAAGTGCGCCAATTGTGGTGAAAATCAGAAGAGCAACAATCGAGCCAGCCCCAAACGTGCGGAGTTTTTGACAACCCACAAGCAGGCATCCATCAAGTCCCGGCTTGTTCAACGTCGTCCGCCACCTCCGATGGACGGTGAGAACTTCCCGAAGCTCCGGTATAAAGTGCTAAACCTGCCATCACTCCATTTAAACCACCGCCAGATCAATCCGGTAACCACCCGTTGATGGAAAGCTCTTTGGCTCAGAGCAAATTGTCGAGTTTGTTCAAGAATTCTACCACCAACTGCGTTCCTGCCGCTCGAAGGAGGAACAGCTCAAAGCCGCCACATCCTTCACGATGACGTTCATCTTTAAGTATGGACCGTAATCGCACCATCAACATTCTAAACTGAAATGCTTGTTCCATCCGGAACAAAGTAATCGAGTTCGGTGACTTGTTTAATAGGAAGGACTTTGACATCGCTATCGTCACGGAGACGCACCTGAAGCCCGAACTTAGGGTTTCTATTCATAGCTTTCGGATTGTGCGACTTGATCGTTGCGGCTATGGCGTAACCACATCAACTGCCTAATGGTTTAAAGCTTCAAGCTGTGGTTTATTGAATCCATCGGAGTTTAGGTCAATTCTGCCATCGACACTAAACCATCATCACGGCCTATTGTCCCAAACTAACCAGCACCACCAACAGAACAACAACGGTTCTACGAAACGACATGCGCAAGCTAACTCGGAGGCAGGGGCAGTTTATCGTCGCCGACGACCTGAATGCGAAACACGAAATCTAAGGAAAAACCCGGCGCAACCGAAACGGTACCATTTTACAGAAGAACCTGCAAAGGGCCATTACACCATCCTGGGCCAGATACTCCCACCCGGTTGAGCAGATCCGGGGCCCACTCAATAATCGACATCTTCCTCACCAACATAGGGAACAACATCGCCCAACCGGTTGTGCACCAGGAGCTTAGCTCGGACCACTATCCGGTGGTGGCCGAAGTTTACTCCTCTGTCAACCGGCATCGGATCACCAGACGGAAGCACCATCGCACCAGATAGGAGAGATACCGACAACATGTTGACGACAACATCGATTTCGACATGCACCTTGAGACATGCACCAACGAACTGGTCTGCTTACTTTAAAAAGTCATTGCAATCGGATGACAAAAATTATTAAGGCCAGAATGGTGGACATCGGAAATAACGGATTTTCTGACAAGATCTGCTCTCTCCCAGATTGTGCAAAGCTGTTTTAGAAGTTGACAAAAACTAAAAAAAAAAAATCAAGGCCAATTCCACCGTTGGTACCACTAGATAGTAATGGCTCCAAGGACCACCAACACCTTGTCAGCTCCCACAAACTTGGACAATACATCAGCCCGCACGAAGCTGCCATTAGCGAGCTTGCAAAAAACATTCACCTAAATCCCATCGACTTCTCGGAAGAGTTGGCCTCTATCAAAACGTCTAAGAATATGAAGGGCCCAGGTTTCGATAACATCGTGATCTTGTAGCTCAACCATTTGAGCCTCAAGTTCTACGTTCATCTGGCGTTTATTTTTCTCGAATGCCTACCACTTAGCTATATCCTTTCATGTTAAAAGTCAGCTAAAGCCATCCCCATTAAGAAACCTTCCTCTTCCAAGAGCTATAGACCAATCAGCCTTATCTCAGGATTATCTAAGCTGTATGAGAAAGCGATCTACCGTCGGCTTCTTTCATCTGCCGACGAGCTCAACATCTTGCTCGACGAACAATTTGGCTTCCGACGTGGTCGTTCAACAATTCACCACCTTAGTCTAGTCATTAATATCTTCAGATGGAATAAATCTGTAACTAAATCATCTACCATGGTACTTCTCGATATCGAGAAGGCCTTTGATAACGTGTGGCATGATGGCCTGGTGTACACGTTAAAACAATACAATTTTCCTATCTTCCTGATGAAGATAATTAAAAAATATTTGTCGGACTCAATATTCCGTCTTTCGCTGCATGGTGTTGTTTCCGAAGTGCAAGAGATCTCGGCTAGCGTTCAGCAGGGAAGTATACTAGGTTCACTTCTGTTAACCCTTTTCAACTCGGACATACCCCCGCTCCCTGAAAATGGATTTCTGTCGTTGTTCGCCGGTGATACCGCAGTCGTCCACAATGGTAGGGTAACAAGAGCGCTTACCGCGAAACTGCAACGAAGCCTGAATGTCCTGTCAGAATACTTCACTGAATGGAAGATCTTTATCAACGCAGCGAAGACCCAGGTCATCCTGTTCTCACATTCCAATTTGCCTAGACTTGTTCCACCTGAGGATTGTAAAATAGCCTGAACAAAAACCAATTCAGTAACTGTTGTCTACCTCTGTGTTTCCATATATGTACAGCAAGTTGATTTCCTGGGAACAGGTTGACAAAACTGTCACGAAGTGTAACGTTCTGTTGAAGCTACCGTACCTATTGATCAAAAAAAGGTCAGAATTATTCCTGAAAAACAAACTTGCTGTCTACAAGCAAATCATAGTCCCGGTCATCGGAGACATGCCAATCTGGGAAAATTGCGCAAAAGCACATCCCCTGAAGCTTCAGTGTGTTCAGAATAAGTTCTTCAGGATGATTCTTAGCACCCCTCCAAGAACAAGAACAACTGAGATCCACCGGCTGATCGACATAAAGTTACTCGAAGAGCGATTCAGTGAGTCTGTCAATCGGCACAGGGCACGCTGCCTGACATCGAATCACCAGATCATCCGGATTTCGGGCTAAAAAACTTAAATTGTAAGTCAGTTTATAAGACACAGGTATACCATGGAAGCCATACCGGAGCAAATTTTAAATTTACATTTGCAAAAGCTTAGGTCGTGTCAGATATTCAATAGCCTCAAGCAGTTCGGAGTGAGTAAAGTGAGCAAACAATTTCAAATGTCCCCAGCTTCAATGAACAGGCTTCTCAAACATGATCTGGAATGCAAGCCGTACAAGAAACAACGGGTTCACGGGTTGACGGAGCGTCAAAAGCAAGGCAGGGTCCAAAGAAGCAGAAATCTCTTGGCTCGGCACGGTAATGACGCTATCAGAATGTATTGAAAATCATGGTATGGGGCACCGTTTCACGAAAAGGAAAACTTCCTCTTTTTTCCATAGCACCTAACGTCAAAATCAACATTGAATATTACATTGAGCAGGTTTTGAAGAACCATATGCATGAGGAATGAATTTCAACGCTGTGTGGGAATACACCA
The DNA here is from genome assembly GCA_034211315.2 of Aedes japonicus. Lineage (NCBI taxonomy): Eukaryota > Metazoa > Arthropoda > Insecta > Diptera > Culicidae > Aedes > Aedes japonicus. The sequence goes on along the minus strand of JASCZW010006308.1, from coordinate 79,081 downwards.
TATTGTTTCCAACAGGACTCAGCTCTAGCTCACAAGGCAAAGAAGACACAAGCGTGGTGCGCGGAAAATTTGCCGATTTCATCACAAGCGAAGAATGGCCTGCATCTTCACCGGATCTCAATCCGCTTGACACTTTGTTTGGGGTTATATGCTTCAACATATAGGTCCTAGGAAAGGGCTTACTTAAGATCGACTCAAGAAACATTTGGTTGATATTTGGGACCAAATTCCTCAGGAAATCGTGCGTCCCAGCTGCGATGGGTTTACAAAGCGTTTCCGCAATGGAATCAAGGAAAAGGTTGAAAGATTTAATTAAGCCCAATATTGTTCGATTGGGTGGAGCTCTGGCGTGTTGGGAGGGTTCTTGTCCTTGGGCACCATTTGAACGTTGTTGGCAGTATACCACTCCATGGTCCCAAGTATCACCGAAAACATAAATAGAAAGATTATACTTTCCAAGTGCCATTCTATACATATGTACATGGCGCAGAATATGTACATGGCGCATACCTACGCAATGATGAAAACTTGTATTCGAACTTATTGAACACCGTGTAGATCTATAAAAGTGCAATTTGTCATGTAGATGTGCGTTTCATGAAATTTGAATCTAGATTTACTTACATGACTAATTGATTTGTCATATATGTGTTTAATGTTTTCAAGTTACGTCTTTGTTTGTTTACGTCTGACATCTTGTTGGCAAATTATGTTGTATAAATGTAGCAACACAAGTTTTCCGTATTTCAAGAAATGAACATATTCAAGAAACGTCAAATTCCAACAGAATTAGTCATGTATGTTTTGTTCGAGTCGTATTGGACCTCGAATGACCGTTACTGTACTTTTGAGTATGACTAATAACTATCAAATATGTATTTACATCACATAAATAGTTGCCGTTGAAACATCAAACATCACAATTCCATGCCAGAACCATGCCATTATGATGAAAAATTAAATATAGCTGTACTCCATTCCTCGTACCATAGAACATTATTTTCAGCGGTTCAGTTGCTGGAATTAGTATAAGCTAAAGCGTGATCTAATAATCATCAAAATAGAGCAAACTTTTTCAAATCCATCCAACTTGAATTGAATTTTTTAATTCTTCAATGTTGAAGTGAGTAACAAAGTCCTCTATCACGTTAATCATAGTTTTAATAGCGATGGTAAGGTTTAAGAGGATTCTAATGCTTCCATTTCTCAAGTGTTGAAATGGTTGAATGGTAATAAGACCCAACTTGTAAGCTTGGAGTTCATGATTCAATCCTGGTTCATGAATACCTTTTTGAAAACCGATAAAAGTTTGTTCTACTGTAGCATTAGATTTTTTGGCTTATGATCATTGTCAAACATAAATTTCGTTTCACAGGCTCCACCTTCTGCGCTTTTTCAATTCTATAGTAGTACCCTAAAAGGTTTGTAATGACCAGAATGGTAACATAATTATTTGTCACATTAAAGCACAAAGGCAAACAATGAAACATTTCGTGTTACTTGGGGTCTTTATTCCGTAATGGCAATATGCCAAATCCGGCCAAAATAGAACGGAACAATTGTGTCGCTTCAGGAAAGACAGTAGACGTTTTTGTAGGCACTCGCTCAGATATAATTCTTGATTGACGGTTCCGGTCGCAATGTAAACGTTGCTCTTTAAGCCACAGGTACACATGATCTGCCAGACCAGATATTTCGACAGTCCATCTCGTTTTTTAGCTCTATCCACGGTTGAAGGCGCCACTTCCAGCTTCTTTGCGACATCTTGGACGGAGAGGTTGGGGTTCCGCTCGAAACAGCGGGCAACTCTTTTTGTCGTCGCTGTGGCCTCCGGCTTTCGATTTCCCCAAGATTCAGCTTTCCTGGCTGTTAATAAACGTTCACCGAACACTTTTAAAACATTGGTAACAGTTGATTTAGCCATATTCAACAATTTCGCCAACTTGGCGTGAGAGTAGTTTGTATTTTCGCCATGCACGTGCAAAATTTTTATGCGTTGCTTCTCTTGCTTCGACGACATTTTCATCAATGAATTTCTGATCTCAAAATTGAAATAGAGGCATGATGGTACACGTGCAAATCTTCAAAATGACGGGTGTGCAAAATTTTTTAATGCACGATGAAAGTAAATGCGTCAAGTTTAACTCTACAAAATTTTGAGCGGAACACCCTTTAATATGGTTTATTTCTTTAATATGTATTTTTGAAATGACAAATAAATGCTAGGATTATGTTGATTTGTTTCGCTGTAAGCCCATTTTGTTTTAGTGACACCTTTTGTGAGACACCCTGTAATTAGTAAATTTAGCCTGCAAAATTAAATTATAAGATATTTCCTATTGTTTGCGTTATTATCAAAAGTTTACAATTGTTTGAACCGATTGATGTAAACATATTGAAAGTCTATCAACGATTAATCGAGTTATTATCGTTGCATGTGTTATGATATTTCGTGACGTTTGCTATTTTCAGAATTTCATTTGACATCCTACCCTTGTGAAGAAGTAGTTTACGTCAAATAAATGTCACATACCCTATTTATTCAGATTATAACATAATGATCAACTTGCTTCAGTTTGCATGAAAGCATTCAGAATGAAACACAAAGAAATAAATATCATTTTCAACTCAACAAAATTTCCTTGCATCGATGATATGTCGAAGGGGCTGTTGAAAAGTGGGCGGAAACATACCACGTGGTTCATGCACAGTCCCATATAGCAAATATTTCATTCATAATATATTACATTACTGATAACATGCCAGCCAATGGTGGCTCAATTGAATACACACGCACGAACTACACAGCATTTTACTTTCTATGATCAAATTATAATGCTTATTTTCCATTATTTTGCATGAGTACCCCAGCACCGCCTTATCATTGTAGCAAGAAGCACCATTGAAGCTTGTAATTACTCTCCATTGCATACGATTATCACTTCACCAGCAATTCCAACCAGTCAGTCAGTAAGCCAGTGGCAGTTGTATTAACGCTTAATTCAATTTGACTGCAGAGGGCCATCATGGATTGGTAACTTTGTTGAAGCACTGTAAAGAAGTGCGCTCCGAGCCGAAAGGGAAACTTCACCCGACAGAGCTGAACGCCGGAAAGTCACTCCACAATCAGCGCTGTTAGCTCGTTCATTATGAATGCAAACGATGAAAACCCCGGTAGAGCATGCTAATCGATGACAACGCCGGATAAGAGCCTAGGCATTCATGTGTGAAATCGTTTAATTTTCGATTTAACTTCAATTACAGTAATCGACTCCGAACGCGTGAATAAAAGAAATAAACGTGTATATCAAGTGGTGTGAAGATATGGATTTCACTCCGCCTATTTCTATTGCTTTGGCACTAGCCGACAAAGCGGTAGTAGAGCTGTTGTCTGTTCGTCGCTCGTAGTAATGGACTGCCCATTTGCTGGTGAGTGATGCACCGAAGTGCATTTTACCGGTCATCGTGGAAGGCCGACATTACAAGTGCGGTAGGCGAACAGGTTCAAGCAAGGACCATCCAACAGCCGGCGTTTGGTTTTCGAATTTGACTATCATCAAGTTCGTATCAGTTACAACGTGGTTCAATCAAAAGCTCGTGTGCTGTTGATTCCGATATCTCAAACAAAGCTGCATACGATGGCAGGTTCATTGGAGTTCGAGACGGTGATTTAGTGAGTGAGGCTCAACGAAGTCCACAGTTTCAATGTTGATGGAAATGCCATATTCGAAAGCAGCATGTTCAGTTTTGAAATGTTTTTAGTTCCGTTGTGTCCAATCACCGTTGTTTGATTGTTTGTTTGATCCGCGCCAGATATGATTTTTTTATCAGAGTTGAACTATATGCCTGTTTTAAAAGTGCGTTATTCGATGAATACCTAATTTCTAAATACTCCATTCACATATTTATTTCAATTTTTGATAAAAAAAAAAACTTATCAAGTCACAGTGGAAGAACGTCTAGAACTCCATATTAATAATGTTTTTGCGGCGAGAAATAAGCTTAAAATTTATTAAAAAAAAGAAAAGAACGAATGAAAGGGTATGGTATTCAACTAATGACAAATTTCTCGCCCCTTTTGTTAGCCGCAAACATCTAATTTCACTTTTTGTCACCTCAACTTTCCGTGCCATGCTGCAATGAGCGTCGGTCGTCGCTGGCCAGAAATGGTTTCTCCTGAGGCCGGCGTTAATTCCCATAGAGTTCGGCCAGCCACGGCGTGTCAAAGCACGCACTTCAGCCAACTTTTATCTTTATTAGCTATCTGTGTTAATGAACCGACAGCGGTGTGCATTGAGCGCAGTCAGTCACTCTTCTTGACGTGCTTGACGGGACTCTTTCCCTCTCGAACCATCTCTCCGCCTTCATCAAAAGAGAGTTTTATTTAATTTATTTATAATTAAACTTTTCCTGTTGATGTTGCGATCTCGTTCTCCTCATTGCGACTGTTTTGAATTCAACTGCCTACTATGATAGAGATGCATTCATTGCATTTGACACGCACAGGCAACGGAACAATACAACTCAGTCACACCACCAGTTAGTAGTTTTATAGGCCTAGTTTTCACCGCAAACTGACAAGTTAAGAGCGCAAACGGTGACATTGAACGTGGTTGAGGTTTGTAGTTTCTCACCTAGAAAGGTATTGAGGTTTTTGGGTTCTGCATTCAAGCAGGTGGCACAGGTGGTTGACGGGAAATATGATTGTATCATTAATCTATTAGAGATCGGATTCAATTTAAATCTATAACTGATCTTTTACTTGTTACTTGAACAAAATAATTGTTAAAAGTCGATAAGGATACGGATAAGTTATTTTAAAACAAACCACAACTCGACTTCTGCTGACCTTGAAAAATACACGTACCGTGAATTCAGGACACATTTATCAGTCGGGAGAGATTGATCATCCATTTAAATCAATTGAAAAAGATTCCCATCAAACATCAATACTGAATAACAGTTTTTTCAAACATATTTGGAGAATTTATTCACCTTTTTCTTCTAGAGAGCTGAATAACTTCTCCAAATTTGTTTGAACAAGCCGTTTTTCGACACTGATGTTTGTTGGGTTTGCATATTCTTTCCAATTAGGCAGTGTCTACATTGCTAAGCTAGATAATCTATCGATATACACTAAGGTTTTTTTACCCGGGGAACACGTAGCGTGTAAAAAAAAACCGTGTTAATTTCGGAATCGGTAAAGAAAAACCGTGTTATTTCTGAAATCCGTGTAAAAAACACTGCGATAACATGCTAAGGCTTTTGCAATGAAAACCATTCTGAAGATTTTGTGAAATGGAGAGTGGAATGAATAGCCTCAAAAGGGACTCGAAAACTGCTGAACCGATTGTCACTGACCACTGTCAGTATGCCACTTTAGGCGGACATGAGGTTTTCGAGGGAATTTTGTGGTTTTAGAGCTTTGGTTACTTCTGAGAACTTGTTGCAAACTTGTTGTACTACAATTTGTTTGAAGTTATTTTTTTCTTGCATTAAACGCAAGATACGCCACCCTTACTTTTTTATGAGCAATTATCGTGAGATGGTATGTTGAGCAAAGTTGTAGAAATTGTTATTATAAAAAACTTTGTAGAACATAGTTTTTTTCTAGCTTCTAGTAAATAATCGTTTTCTTAATCGTTCTTCTCGTTTTCATTTTATAGTAAATTTTCAGTTAAATTTACGCAATACTGTAGGTCTCAGAACATGAAATAGAGCACCTTAAAAAAACATCAACAGACATCGAGAGTTCAATAACCGTATCATCAGATCCATTGATTACAAGCATTCGTGGTTGGCCTAAAAAGCAACAGAAACCATTGTCTGGCGATGATAAACAGCTGCTAACAAACGACGCGGTTGCAATTAAAAACAGCTTTGAAAACAAATGTTTAATTATTAGTTAATAATAATTGAAATAAACATCGGGTTGATTAAAGTAACATATAATGAATAAAAATATTGACAAAAATAATATGTACAATTATGCTAAAAATAATGAGTTTGGAGGTGTGGTTACCATGACAACGCAATTTTTTATACTGTTTTAATAATGAAATATAGTAAAACCATTGAAATTTGTTTTGAGCATAACTTCCCAACAGACGGTTGTGGACGGACAAACTAAGCACCACTCAAAAGCTCATTTGATGTACTATTAGATGCAGCCAAGTTTATCTGCTCCCACTTGCTCCTAAGTGTGGTACAGTCTCCGAAAATACGACGAAAAAAAATGGAAAAAAGTTCAATAACTCATCCCATTTAAATTATGCAGGTATAGTATACTCTAGAAAGTTTTGTATTTTGATATTGCAAATAACTTTGTAGAACATTATATTGTCTTCAAAATTAAAAACAAAATGTTTCAGTAAAAAATGTGTTTTTGGAAGTTAGTTCTTATAAAACGCTTTGTATCTCCAATTGGGTGAAAGATACAATGTTTATGTCTTCAGTAAAGTTGTTTGTATTAACTTTTTCTACAATTTAGCTGAAAACATCATTTCTCTATCTCAAAATCCTAAAAAAGTTGAATTTTTATCTCACTTTTAGGGGGATCGATCAAAAAATTCATGCTGTCAAAATACGAGGCTTGTCATGTTTAGCAACTTTGCCAAAGACGCCTTTGCTCAAGCTCCTCTATTTAGGGAGCTATGAGTTAAGAGCGTTAAAATCGACTTTTTGACCACTGTGCGTCGGTGGTGTAGTGGTAAGCGTGACTGCTACTGGCACTCCAGTGGGTCTGGGTTCAATCCCAGTCGACGTCGGTAGTTTTTCTGAGGCGAAAAAATCTTGGTCACGTCTTCCATCGGAAGGGAAGTAAAGCCGTTGGTCCCGGTTCATAGTCATGAGTCGTTAGGTAGGGTCCAGGTAGTGCAGTCGTCTCCCTGGCGTCGGTGATTGTCACCAGGTAAGGAAATAGACCGACGGAAAATAAAGGAAAAAAAATAGAAAAAGGCTTAATTTCATATTAGTTAATTTTTATTAATTTTCGAGCTTCTTCAGGTAAATCGAACTGTGTCTCACCACGAGTTGTTCGTCTGTTGATAAATGAGATTACGGGATCGGAGAAGAGAAGAAGCCGCTTGAAAACTTCTTACAAGTTGACAATACGGTTGAACTTCCTTGAATGCCGTTTCCGAAATTTCCTTTTGCGCTTATTCCTCGTTTCCTGGGCTTCCTCACTCAGCATCCCTAAAGGCAGTGCAGCAGTCCTGATAATATCGCTACCGTGTAATAGTAACTTATGCACTGTAGGAGAAAACACATACAAATCGTACAATCCACGATTCATCCTAAATGAATCTTGAGCAAATTGTACAAAAGCTTTTGCTTCAATTTCTTGGTTCAGGTTGACGACTTTTAGAAAAGTTGCGAATTTCGCTAAAAGGTTTTTATCGACCCCTTCGTATCAACCATTAACAAAACAAGCTTTGTTGAAATCTCCAAGTATACACCTCTGATATTTGCTTTCATTGGCTTCATTTTTTTTAAATATTTTCCTCCTTTCTTGTCAGCTGCGTATTTTCTTTACAGAAAATCAGTGATTGCAGCGAGACATGAGAGCATGTTGATTTTACAGAGATTCCTTATGTCGTCAAAACAGAAGAAGTTTAATAAAAAAATTTCAGTGTATTATTCTAACGTGAACCTTAATAAGTTACGGCATCTTGTTTAGCCAACAAAACTTTGTTATAACATGGATATAAACAGATGCCTTTATTCAGGGTTGCCATCCGAACATCCTGATACTGCATTTTTGAAAAATTGTTCTTTAGAGCTTCTTCTGCAGAATATTCTTCTGAGTGTGGTATGTCACGGACAGACTCTGACACCGATTCTGGACTTCGTGCGAGATTTTCCATTTGTTTTCCGGTTGAGATCGGATCGGATATCGATCCACTGCGACTGATATTCAGAGCAGTTGCCATACTAAGCTCCTCAGTCGTATGATTTTCCATTAACTGTTTCAAGCGACGCTGTTTGCTGCTTCGGCACAATTTGGAAAATGAATATAGCTTTCGTTGTTTAAAGGTCTTCTTGGTTTTGAGCACAATCTTCTCAATATTCACTATAATTTTCTGAACGTCAGAGCGAAACATTTTAATCGTTTTCGTGATGTAAAACAATCAGTATCAATAATGGGAAACCGTTGACGAAGAAAATTGTTCAAATCAGAGATCGAAATTCTCACTTAGCTGGGTGAAAACCATGCTCTCTCACAAGCAGGTTGTCGATGAGTAGCGAACCGTTCACTTTTTCATCACTCCTTTTTCGCCGATAATTCATTATACTCTCTTTTACATATGCGAAAATATCTCTCTCCGAAATTCAACGAAAATATTTTCTCAAGTCACATTTTTCACTGAAAACATGCTCGTAAAATCTAGATTGTATACGAGGAGCAAAAACCGAAAATAAGGCCAAACCGGTGCACACGGTACCGCCATGGACCATCATTATCGAATTATAATGTCAGAATAAAACAAGCATGAAAACAGGTGCATTTTCAAGTGTCAAAAAGTAAGTGAAAAATAATTATCGGCATCTATGATTCACTGAAAAAGAAACGATTTATCAGCTACTCATGCTCTCCGAAAATTATAAATCGCCGTTGCTCGCGAGAACTGCTGTGTGCGTATAATAGTCTCTCACTTCTCACATTCTCATCTGTTTCTCCAATCGGGTGAAAAAGGACGTTTCTCTTCTCAAGTAGGCAAAAATTTCAGTCTCTGGTTCAAATATTCAGATTTTTTTTTTATTGGCCAAATTCCGGCGTGACACTTCCATGTTGAAAACTCACAATATAATGTTTTTTTTCCTATGACTTCTTTGATTTTAAAAATTAGCTTATGTCTTATTCAGCCTTTTTCTATAAAAACACGTGGTAGTTGTCATATTCTGAACAGAGATAGCCATGATTTCTGTGTGTTTTGATTCTATTTAAGCTCCTTTTGTGTGTTCTTATTGAAAACGGTAAATTACTGAAAGTAATTTTGAAAAAGATTGAAAAATATCATCTCTCCCAAATTCTCCTTAAACGTACTCTAAGGTGTGTTGAATCAAGTCATGACATGCCATGTTTTTTTTTTCAGGTGCTTCATTCCATGTTCTGAGGCCTATAGTATGGCGTAAATTTAACTGAAAATTTACTATAAATTGAAAACGAGAAGAAATAAAACTATGGTGTATTCTAAAAAATTGTAGCAAATGTCAAAACAAAAACTTTGTAGAACAAAGTAAGCTAGTAAAAGTTAAAAATGAATGATTTTGAGTCGAAAAACGCTGTCATTTTTATAGTTTTATCTAGCATTTTTTAATTGATTAGATAGATTGATTTAATGGTGATCTCGTCTTTTAAAATGTGCTGTGATTTTGTTCAACTAGCAATTATTTAGAAAGTGTGTTGAGTAAACATTACCCGTGCAGTATTCAGCTGGTGGCGATGGGTATTGCTCGTTGCTGGTGGCCTGATTGGGCGTTTTGGATCGGATACGGGACAAAATGGAATCCAGCTTAGTATTTTTACTCTTTTTTTATACCTCTAAACATATACATGGAGCTTGGTTCGCTAACCACAGGCCCCATTTCTGTAAGCAGTCAACTACGAAATGTGCGCGCATCTAAGCGCATGCTCAAGTTCATAGATGATGCATCATTTTTCCGCCGTACTGTCACACAATTTAATAAACACATTCAATTATTAAGTTTTTCTAACAGGATTTATAAAACGAGCAAATCTACTAGTGTTCGAGCACGAACTTTGCCGGTCACCGAAGGGCTTTCTTTGCTGCTGTTAGGCAGCCACCAAAAAGTGCACTCGGAACGATGCAGTGAAATGACCGATACACTGGAGCACCTTTCGTCCTACTCTTCAATGCTCCACCACTGGCTAACACTAAGTCCCTTCGTAAAAGGGCACTTGGTCAACTAAAACGCTCTGGTCTGTACTAGCGAAAACTAGTGGAAACTGACGGGAACTTGTGATATTTTCACCGAAAATATCTCACAACGGAAACTAAACTTGACCACAAGACCGTGATAATCCGACCGAGAAAATAAATTGCGCGCACGTCCGTTTTGTTTGGTTTGCTATTGTGAACTGATTTGTTGTTGTAATATTTACATGGGTATAGTTTGTGGTACGAGAACGATGGTGTGATCGTTGCACGATCGGAGATCTCGATCGCTGTTCATCGACTCGGTGATGCTGGAATAGGGTGTTGTGTGGCGGCTACGGTTGTTGATCACGTTGTATCTCCAACATTCCGGCCACCTTGAAACACGGAGGTGTTTCAAACATCAATGGAAGGACGATGACAAACAATTCAGCGTTGTACGAATTCAGGTGAAATTTCGGAAGTTGTAGACATCGGTTCGGTGTTGATCGCTCCGCCGTAGATCCTCATAGTATACCGGGAACAAAAAAGAAGACCAGGTAGATCGAACGACTCGACTTGAAGGGATTGAAACTGCAATTACCTGTGCTAAGCGCAGGTGCGCTTCGAGCAAGTTCTCCCTTGCGGGTTGCCCTACCTGGAACGACGGCTTTAGATGCTTGGATTCGGTGATGGCAGTAGAGCGATTCTCGCTACGGCCCGAACGATGTCCTTTCCCGCAGCAGTACGTAAGGAAACTACTCGGACGACTCCATCCTTGCCCGGATGTAGCTTCATGATCCTACCAAGTGGCCAGCTGGCAGGAGGGACGTTGTCCTCCTTCACGACGACGATGCGGTCCACTTCAACGGTGACCGGTGGGTTGCAGCCTTTTGTTGCTCGTGACTGCAGCTGTTGTAGATACTCCGGGTACCAACGGGCCCAGATATTTTGAAGCTGCTTCTGGACCAAGTCATAGGCTTCCAGACGGTTGTCAGGAATCCCACGGAAATCGGCATCGGGTACCGCTTGTAGGTTGGCCCCGACGAGAAAATGTCCTGGTGTAAGGACCTCCAGATCGGTCGGCTCGCTCGGCATCGGCGTCAGCGGACGGGAGTTCAGGCACATTTCGATCTGGGCCAAAAGGGTTAACATCTGTTCGTAAGCAATGTTTGTGTTGCCTACTGTTTTCAGGAGGTGCTTCTTCGCAGACTTGACTGCAGCCTCCCAAAGACCGCCGAAGTGCGGTGCACGTGGCGGAATAAACTTCCACCGAATCTCGTTCTCCGCGCACCAATTGAAGATCCGGTCCCGATCGCTGTTCTCCACCTTCAGCATCCGATAGATGCGGTTGAGTGCGTGTGACGCACCCTTAAATGTTGTGGCGTTGTCCGAGTTCAGCTCGGCAATTTTACCTCTTCGAGCAAACACGACGGAGGGCTGCCAGGAAAGCAGCTGTAGTGAGATCACTGACAAGCTCGATGTGTACGGCTCTCGTGGCGAAACAAACGAAAATTGCCACGTATGCTTTGGTTGGAGCGCGATTGCGGACGGTTGCTTTCAGCAGAAACGGTCCACAGTAGTCGACTCCACAGACGGAAAATGGGCGAGTTGGTGAGACTCGGGATGCCGGAAGATCTGCTGTGCTCTGCTGGACTAGTGTGGGCTTGCTACGAAAGCAAGTGTGGCAATGGTGGAAAACGGATTTGGACAAATTTCTGCCGCCGAGAATCCAAAACTTCTGGCGCAGTGTGGCTACCCAAGTAACACACAAAACATCTTTTTAGAATGATTTATAATTGTATGTTTGATAAATGTATTGTAAACGTATTGCAGTACATGTTAAGTTCGGAGCGGTTTGGATCTCTCGTATTCTGACTGACGATCGAGCGAAAAATTCTTTTTTTACTGCTGCAAGTAATTATCCCAAGCAACACAGCTTGTATTAAACAAGTTGAAAGTACTGTTAAATGACCAAAACAGGTTATAAATTTACGTGTTTAATACTTAATTTCATACTCTAATATGACGTAAAAAGCGCAAAAAGTGAAGCCTTATAAAACATAAAATGGAAAAAATATCCTCATACAAAAATATAAACAACGTCAAGCATGGGATTTGAACACTAGTCCTTGGCGTGACAGGTTTGTAGCTTCTTTGCTAAGCCAGCTCAGATTGTTGAAAAGTGAACTCTGAGTATCTAAGATATACTTCCCGTTGGCAGTGGAACCACAATCTTCTACAACAAATTCATTGTAATGAGAAAAAAGAACAAGTTTTGCAAAACATGGTTGGTGTAATGTAATTTCAACAGTATACAGAACTGCCCATAAAATCTTGTCCTGTTTATGTACTATAAATGTATGGAACCATGTTTTCAAGAACATTAATAAGATATTAATTACTTGCAGCAGTAAAAAAAGAATTTTTCGCTCGATCGTCAGTCAGAATACGAGAGATCCAAACCGCTCCGAACTTAACATGTACTGCAATACGTTTACAATACATTTATCAAACATACAATTATAAATCATTCTAAAAGATGTTTTGTGTGTTACTATTATACGGCTATATATATATATATATCTTGTGTGTTATATCTTATTAATGTTCTTGAAAACATGGTTCCATACATTTATAGTACATAAACAGGACAAGATTTTATGGGCAGTTCTGTATACTGATGAAATTACATTACACCAACCATGTTTTGCAAAACTTGTTCTTTTTTCTCATTACAATGAATTTGTTGTAGAAGATTGTGGTTCCACTGCCAACGGGAAGTATATCTTAGATACTCAGAGTTCACTTTTCAACAATCTGAGCTGGCTTAGCAAAGAAGCTACAAACCTGTCACGCCAAGGACTAGTGTTCAAATCCCATGCTTGACGTTGTTTATATTTTTGTATGAGGATATTTTTTCCATTTTATGTTTTATAAGGCTTCACTTTTTGCGCTTTTTACGTCATATTAGAGTATGAAATTAAGTATTAAACACGTAAATTTATAACCTGTTTTGGTCATTTAACAGTACTTTCAACTTGTTTAATACAAGCTGTGTTGCTTGGGTAGCAGGAGTTGCGGCCCTGCGTGCAGTAGCTTCAAGTGAAAGAAACTAGCCAGCAGAGTCGACAGTGGGTGTTTGGCTGCGAGAACGATGGGGTGCTTAACATAGTCGCAGAGTGTGGCGTTCCGTAGCCGGTCACCGACGCGAATAATGCGATCTTCGTCGATGTATGGCTGCAGCCACTTCATGGCGGATGATTTAGCGACTGCTTCACTGCTGGACAGGTGAGAGATCTCTCCGGGAAACGACTGCTGTTGTGCTAGGCAACACAGATGCAGTTCAGCACGTTGCAGTTCTTCGGTAGAAACTGCAGCAACGATAACATTGTCAATGCTGAGTTGGTGGTAACTGTCTGGATCGGTTCGACGTAGTACTGCGCGTTCTCGCAAGGCTTGAAGGTACCGTAAGCAAAAGCGTGCGAAAAGATTGTCGTGGAACTCGTTCTATACGACACTCATCGCAACGTGTGGTACATTGCGTTCTTCGATGATAGTCTCTGCTTCTTCGTCGGTGGGAATGAGATTCGGCCAGTGATCAGGATCGAGTGACAACCAGTTTGGGCCGTTCCACCAGCGCTTGCACTGCAACATGTCGACAGGACTGAGTCCTCGTGAAATATCGTCGGCAGGGTTGTCGAGACCGGGAACGTGTTTCCAGTGGCTGACATCGGTCGAATGCTGGATCTGCGACACTCGGTTCGCTACAAAAGCCTTCCAACGGCTTGGAGAAGATTGTAGCCAATGGAGAACGGTAGTTGAGTCCGTCCAGAAATAAGCAGGAGGTGAAATCTTCAGGGCGAATTTCACTTTCTCGAACAGCTGCGTTGACAGTCGTGCAGCACAGAGCTCCAGCCGTGCGATGGAATGTCGACTGGATAACGGCGCCACCTTGGATTTTGCCGTCAGTAACTGGACGGACACTCCACCGCTAGTTTCGGCTCGTACGTAACAACAAGCTCCGTAAGCTCCTTGAGAGGCATCAGCGAAGAAATGGAGTTGGAGATTGACGGCGTTCGGCAGCGAAACAAATCGTGGGACACGAACTTCGCTCAACAAATGAAGAGTGTTATGGAACTCCTTCCATTCCTTCTGTAGCCTGGTTGGAAGTGCTGTATCCCACTCACAGGCTTCACCATTCTGCTTCAGTGCCCATAATCGCTGCATGAAGAGTTTGGCGACTACAATTGTGGGACCTACGAGACCAAGTGGGTCGAACATTTGTGCGATGTAGGACATCACCTTTCGTTTCGACAGCACTGCAGCCGGTGGTGGTAACTGGACTTTGAACCGAAGTGCGTCAGTTCTTGGCTCCCACACGAGACCCAGAGTGGAAACGGTCTGTTCTTCACGAAGATCATGCAGCGGTTGAACGGCTAATTCTTCCGGTGGAACACCTTGTAGAGCTTCCGGAACATTCGATGCCCATTTCTTTATAGGAAAACCAGCAGTCTTGAGCATCGACGTCACTTGATGCCTCACTTGAATTGCAGATTCTACATCACTACCGCCCGAGAGAAGATCGTCGACGTAGAAATCGAAGAGTACTGGATCTACTGCAGCTGGAAACTTGTGCCCATTGTCGCGTGCAATCTGCTGCAGGGTCCTCGTAGCAAGATACGGCGCAGACGCAGTATCGTAGGTCACGGTCTGCAGTTCGTACGTAGAAATAGGATCGCTGGGATTCGTCCGGAAGCGAATGCGAAGGAATTTGCGATCCTCCGGAGAGTGGAGCATCTGCCGATACATTTTTTCCACGTGTGCGACCACAGCGACGCAGTGAATACGGAAACGCAGCACGATGGAGAGCAGATCCTCTTGAACGACTGCACCGACCAAGAGTGTGTCGTTCAATGAGTAACCGGAAGATGTCTTGCACGACGCATCGAAAACGACCCTGATCTTTGTAGTCGTGCTCGATTCTTTGAAGACGGCGTGGTGCGGTATGTAGCAATGCGGTTGATCGTCGTCCACCGGATCGTTGAGCTTCTTCATGTGCCCCAACTGGAGGTATTCGTCCATGAAACGATGATACGCGTCCTTCGTGGCAGGATCACGTTCGAGACGCCGCTCGACACTCAGAAGACGGCGATCTGCGATATCTCTTGAGCTTCCTAAGACAATATCGGGATTGTCGGTTCGAGGAAGTCTGACGATGTACCTTCCAGAAGTGTCACGTGTAGTGGTAGCTACGTAGTGCTTTTCACAGCGATCTTCTTCAACGGACAGTGCTGGTCCGTCGGAAATATCCTGGATTTCCCAGAACTTCTGAAGCGTAGCTTCTAGCGGATCATCTTTCGTAGAAAGGTTGCAGATTCGAGGAATACAATTGTGTTGATTGGATGCGGTGCCAGCGACAGCCCATCCGAATGGCGTTTCAGCCAACCATGGAAGTCCGTCTCCTAACGGAATCTTCCGACCACTATGGAGCTCCCAGAAGGCTTCACTGCCGATAACAAGGTCTATTCTCCCTGGGATGTGGAACTGAGGGTCGGCGAGAGCAACCTTGGGTATTTTCCATGACGAGATGTTTAGTGGTATGGTCGGCAGCTGTGCCGATGGATTCTTAAGAATAAGAAACTGTAGCTTCGTCGAAAACTCCTGTGTTCTCGACTGGATGGTAGCGGTGATTGCACATTTCACAATTTGCGTAGAGAGGCCGATCCCTGCTATTGATATATCCACCTTCGACCTTTGATTGAACAATAGATTTGCTAGTGGCTTCGAAATGAAGTTGGACATTGATGCCGAGTCCAGTAACGCCCTTGCCTGGTATTCGTGTCCATGATCATCAACGACATTGAGGGCAACCGTTTCAACAGAACAGTGTTACATGCAGTTTGACCGCCATGCTGATATTGGAGAGCGGAGCTCCGAGTATCCACGCTAGTGGATGGAGACGGTTGTTGAACAGGAACCGATGATGACACGGTTGTACTCGACGACGACTTGGATGAAGCAGGGTCATGAAGCAGCGAATGATGCCTTTCGTGGCACGTACGGCACGAAAACTTTGACGTACACTTCTTTACTTGATGTCCGCTGCACAGACAGTTCCAGCACAGCCGTTTCTGTGCGACCAATTCTCGGCGAAGGCGTATATCCTTCCCAAGGAAAATGGGACAGTTGCGCAGGACGTGATTGTCGGAGCAGGACAGTATACACGGTGAGGAGGAATTGGAGGATACAGCGGTGTTGGCTGCGAACTTGAATTTGCTGGATTTTGGAATGTTGCCGGCCACCTTTGCCGACGACGATGATTGCTGATGGTGCTCGTAGCTGACTGAGTTCAGCACTCGTACGCGCTGATAGAGGAATTCTACCAGCTCCTCATACTTCACGTCATCTTGCGTACTGGTTTTCTCCTCCCAGGCTCGCAAAGTGGATTGGTCCAGCTTGTACGACAAGATATTCACCAGCGGTGTGTCCCAGTATTCCACAGGTTCGTTCAACTTCTTGAGGGCCTTCACGTGGCGCTGGAAATCTTCAATCAGGCTGTGGATGCGATTAGCAGACTCCTGCTTCACCGCTGACAAATCGTAGAGTGCCCGGAAAAGTTTCCGTTTGAGGAATCGACGGTTGTCGTATCGCTTGAGAAGTGCGTCCCAAGTGCAAGCGTAATTGTCGGCTTCGATATCTTCTGACTCAAAAGATATTGCAGCTTAGCGACCGTTGGTATGTCCGCATTGGAGTGAACCATGGATGAAAATGTGTCACGGAACGACAACCAACGTGAAAAATCGCCATTGAATCGTGAAAGGTCGATCTGCGGTAGGCGGAGGTGGAAATTGGCAGGTGGAGCGGAAAAAGAGGCGTTCAGTTGAGCATGATTAACTTCGGTGGGGAGCTTTGAAAGCAGGAATCCTGTTGCTGTGCAGTACCGGTGCTCGAAATCCACTCTATCCGCAAGGTGTGCCTCCAGATCATCGCTATCTAGTCGCTCGATGGTGTCCTGAACCTCCGCAAACGCAACATTAACTTTGTCTAGGGAGTCGATTCTCACTTGCACTTGGCACGTATCACGCACTGGATTGAACTCGGCGATGAACTTCCCCAACCACCTTTAGCATAGTTATCAAGGACTGCCACTGGACCATCTTATCCGCAAGGATTTTCTCTTCCTTGGGCGTCATTGTCACCGAGCACACACGGAAAACGCACGAAAACGGTAGCAAATCGAAAACGGATCTCCTTCCCGGCGCGAGCTACCTCGTTTCTACGCGAAACCGAACCGGCGAGGCGAACACACAATCGAACGAAATATCCTTCCTGTCGCGGTGTATTGGCCTTTCGCGACGATGAAACCGACGGGAGCGGGTTGTTTTAATCGAACGTATTACTCCTTCCCGTCGCGAACAGACCCAATCCTACGCGGTAACACAATCAAGGGCGCGAACGTTTTCCACTTGAACTGTGCACCGTTTCCGCCAATTGCCACAATGACTTAAGAATTCAAAAAGTCACCCAACTTTCGTCAACCAAATGAAGTTGAATTCAATTTGCTGGAATTATCTTTCAACGTTTATTGCTACCACAAGCCACAAGATAACTGGAACTGACTCACCGGATTGATGATGCAAATCGTCGCTCTAATCCCAGTAGTGATGCTAACACCACCACACACCGGCAAACAGCTTCCCGCCAGTAGCCTTGATCCAAAGGAACGCTTAACAAGCGTCGAAAATGGCTTCGGTGATGACGGCAATTGGGGGGTTCAATAGCCTGCACAACAACCGCAGTTGAACCCAAGATGGTCACAAAATGTCTTCTGCTGCACACAACAGAGTAGTGTCCGCCTTGACACTCTCCCAAGCGGAAAAGTTCTTCCACCAAACACCAAATTCTTTCGCCCACCGGCAGCGATCTATCGCAAATCGATTGCGTAATTATGGGCTCATTAATTAGCCGAACACTGTTGCTAATAAGCACACGCAAATAGCAATATCACTTTCACTACTTCTCAACACACTATTGAGGTGTACCCGCCTTGGTAACAACCTCCGAGCGCGATGGCGCTTTTTGACCAATATACAATGGCCAGTTGATCATTTCCAATAAACAATATAAAGTTCACTACGGTACACTTTCCGGCCGCGGAATGGCCTTCGATCCGGCTCGAAGGACCAAATGTTCGAGCACGAACTTTGCCGGTCACCGAAGGGCTTTCTTTGCTACTGTTAGGCAGCCACCAAAAAGTGCACTCGGAACGATGCAGTGAAATGACCGATACACTGGAGCACCTTTCGTCCTACTCTTCAATGCTCCACCACTGGCTAACACTAAGTCCCTTCGTAAAAGGGCACTTGGTCAACTAAAACGCTCTGGTCTGTACTAGCGAAAACTAGTGGAAACTGACGGGAACTTGTGATATTTTCACCGAAAATATCTCACAACGGAAACTAAACTTGACCACAAGACCGTGATAATCCGACCGAGAAAAATAAATTGCGCGCACGTCCGTTTTGTTTGGTTTGCTATTGTGAACTGATTTGTTGTTGTAATATTTACATGGGTATAGTTTGTGGTACGAGAACGATGGTGTGATCGTTGCACGATCGGAGATCTCGATCGCTGTTCATCGACTCGGTGATGCTGGAATAGGGTGTTGTGTGGCGGCTACGGTTGTTGATCACGTTGTATCTCCAACAACTAGTAAATATCGTGACGTTACCCTTAATCTCCCTAGTAGAACGCTTGCTGCAAATTGATTGAATCAACTTCAATTTGACTCAATTTAGTCACAATAAAGTTGCAGTCAACTTCACCGCTACCGTGTGTGCTGGATCTGACGTCCCTTGTGGTGCCATGTTGTTGTTTAGTGATGCAATTAGGAGCGCAAATCCTCTGACTTACCTTTCCTTATCTTTCACCGTCGTACTCATATTCTTAGGCATTCTTCTCTTTTCAGAGAGCGAGTAATGGCGCTATAACCATAAGTCATATGGGGCTAGGGCTATAGTTAATGCTTAAGTCCCAACCGTTTGAAGAGAAATGGAGCATCATTTAACCTTCGTAGACTAGATGCTCCCAACGACCATTTTAAATAAGTGTTTGTTCTGTACACCAAATAGGGCATTCTGTTTAACTATTCTCTTCCACTATTCATTTCCAATTTCCTTTGAAGGCTACGTGGGTTCCCCGTGTCTTCTTAAGGTGACACAAATCCTCCCTATCTACAACGGTTGCATGGACGTGGTCAGGCGAGCGATCAAGGAGTGTCTTCGTGGAGATTAATGCGCGAAGAATCGTATCAGTAACTGTATACGTTTCATGGTGACTCCTACGAATTATTCCTCATCGTAGCTCCATACAAATGAAACTGAAATTTCTGCATAATTCGAGAACTAATCAAGGGGGTTTTTGAGGCAAGAAATGTTTCTACTGTGGTTCGAGACCCCTCCTCTTTCTGGAGGAAGGTGGTTCTCATACAAATGAAACAGAAATTTCAACCAAACATGAGCGTTATTCAGGCAACTAAAACACAAAATGTGTATTTCTCAGGAAAGCAGCATGTTATGATGAGCATGATTGACCACCCGAGGTTGCTACTCCGTTATTGCCAGATCAGCGGTTATTAAACATAGGACCAACAGATGATGCTTGAGACTGGCATGAAGACTGTATTCGATAAAATTTGGACACACGCAATAGTTAGTAACTTTTTAGCGTGTGGGTAAAAATTATTGAAATTTTAACTGAATGTATTTCATTGTGTTGTGTCAATTGTGTAATGAGTTTCGTGAAAATCGGTCGAGTGCTTTCTGTGATGGCTTTGAATGAAGAAATAGTGCGCCAACAAATTTTGGGCACTCACTTCGAAAACCCAAACTTCTCATCGATGGATCGGAAAACAGCTCGGAATCGCACATTCAACCGTATCTCGTGTGATCAAAACGTTCAAGGACCGTAAGACAACCAAGCGGAAAAATGGTAGTGGCAAAAAACGTGGCACATCAAATCCGGAGAAGGCCAGGATGGTATTGAACCAATTTAAGCGTTATCCCAACATTTCGATCAGGGATGTTGCGAACAAGGCGAAAGTTTCAGTTTGTTTTGTGTAGAAAACAATGAAACGTTCGGGATTACATGTGTACAAGATCCAGAAGGCACCGTACCGGAGCGATAAACAGAACTCGGTGGCCAAAACTCGTGCAAGAAAACTGTACAGGGAGTGGCTCACAAAACCGTTCTGCATTGTGATGGACGATGAGACCTACATTAAAGCCAACACCAAACAAATGCCAGGACAGGAACACTACGTCGCCACCTCTAAGTTGGCCATTCCGGAGAGTGTACGGAAGAAGAAACTGTCGAAATTCGCCAAAAATTCCTTGTCTGGCAAGCGATTTGCGGATGTGGCAAAATGAGTCAGCCCTTCATCACCTCTGGGACCGTCAACGGACAAATCTACAAGGACGAATGCCTCCAAAAACGACTTCTGCCCTTCTTGAGATCTCACGATGGCCCGACACTGTTTTGGCCGGATTTGGCATCTTGCCACTATGCCTGGCCCGTCTTAGAATGGTACAAAGAAAATAATGTAGTTTTTGTACCAAAAGACGTCAACCCTCCAAACAAGGTTGCGGCTTATCATTTTTGACTCAGGCATATTCATTTGCCAATATCTCCTTTCAGAGGGTCGATTTGATAATATGATGTATGATGAACTTGTAGTGCATGAGTAGACCTACAACTTTGTCCAACAGTACATTGCTCTAACTCCTATATCTTCGACATGAGAGCGTATATTCACAGTGATCTTCACGATGATAATCGCGTGATCTTCACCGCGAATTTCATCGCGAAGATCACTGCGAATATACGCTCTTATTCCTCAGATATAAGAGATAGAGCTATGTATTGTTAGACCAAGTTGTAGGTCTACTCAAGCACCATAAGTTCATTATACATTATATTTTGAAATTGAGCTTTTGAGAAGAGCTATCGGCAAATGAATATGGATAAGTCAAAAATGATAAGCCGCAACCTTGCCTCCAAACACTCCGGAACTTCGCCCAATTGAAAAATTTTGGGCAATCATGAAGGCAAAGCTCTTTAAAACTCCAAAACTGATAGAAAATGAACTTCAACTAAAGACAGTGTGGTTAAAAGTAAGTAAGCAAGTTGATCCTATCATTGACCAAAATTTAATGAAAGTGGTCAAGGCAAAGGTGCGGGAATTTGGGTTGGGAGAAGAGGTTCAATAAACCAATGATGTCAAAACTTAACCATTTAGTAGTACTTTATTTCCAGAAAGTTTGAAAAGAATCGGGCTCAAGGAAAATTTTTGGTGACCTATTTTGTGTATCCAAATACAGTCTTTACTCAATGTGTAAAAACCGGTGATCCCACAATACCGGCGCCGGCCTCGCCCGATTGCAGGTCAAGCAGAGAAGCAGTGTCGGGCAAAACAATAAGACAACCTGCAATTGAAAACTTCACGTAAGCACACTAACCGTCAATTTGAATTGCATTCACGCGACATCCTCTGGCGAGCATCTGTACTAATCTGACAGATGATTGCGCAAGCGCTACCGCATTGTAAATTACCAACTGAACTGTACACATCGAAAAGCTGTGCTGATTGTGAAATCCGTGCGACATAAGTGTAGGACTACCTCCCCATTCGGCCTATTTTTACAACAAATATCTATGGATTCTTGAGGTAGGTCACTTTGTATGCTTAAATATTGTTACTTCATTACAATCAAATCAATTCATTACACATTCATTACAATAAAAAACTGAGCTCCACTTCAATTATTATTTGATTATTTTTTAAATATATCAGAAATTTACCAAAACATCATGGTTCGGAACTATCACTGCACGGAAAGGTTGCGAAAGTACATCAACCGAATAGCGATGGCTAGAAAATCCCAACGTGAGATTGCTGGAATACTGGGACGGTCGAAAACGGCTGTGTATAATGCCATCCATGCCCACAAATTACGCGTGGCAACTGGACGACCCCGGAAGAACACAGCTAAGAATGATGGCCACATCAAACGGCTATCTCATACCGATCCGCTCAAGTCGGCAACGAAAATTAGAGATGAGCTGGAGTTATTCGTGAGCTCAAGGACAGTCCAGAGATGACTTGTCTAGAAGCAGCCCCGTAAAGTTCCGATGCTCACCCTCAAAGACCACCTCAAATGTGCGAAAGACCATCTGGACTAGGCGCTTTTGGAGGCATTGTTTTAGGTACAGCTGCCCATTAACCGTTCCAATTGTCACGAACGGGGTGCTCCGTAAGCAATATGCTTACCAAATCATATATTCTTTTTGGCAAACTTTGACATCTTCTGCTTTCTACCGTCCTCAGGGACGTCGATGATACACAGTGAAAAACTGGAGCCCCGGAAGCTGCCGGAAGTCTGCTTCTACGTACGTCTCATCGTCCATAACGAGGCAATGTGGTTTCGTCAACTTCTGGCTGTAGAGCTTCCGTGCACGTGTTTTACCTACCGTATTCGTGTGTAGTCTTTTGCGTTTTTTCGCATCTTGCACGAAAGTTGGCCTTTTTCGTTTGCTTTTTTCTGGGACAAATCTTCACATCTTTCGCTGTCATCTCTGCTTCATCGGCACTCGGCACTTGGTCCTGAGTTCACACTTAAAAAACACTATATTTGTTTCTCTCATGTAGCCGCACCTCTTATATTTGCCTTACTTCTGAAGTCCACAATTATAGGTTTCTAGCAATAAACACTCCGCGATTACGATATTGAATTGAAAGGCCGTTTCTTGCCAATGCTTGAAAAGTAATTTCGCGATTATTTTTTGCTGATCAGAATAAATGAAAAAATGTGACAGATCACAAAACCCAACCGTGCGCGGGCAGATCTCTTCTACTCTCAGTGCTATATTATGCACAAGAAATTGATTTAAGGTTATGCAAGAAAAAATTACGTTAAAACTGACAGGACACGGCGTAATATGAACATACGTATTTTGTCCATGAAATGCTTCTACACAGAAAGAAAAACCATTCGCTTCATGTTCATCATCAGCAATGTCCGGTTGGATTCATCTGGTTCCCGGAAATCCGGGTTTTCGGATCTGAGGTCCTTTTTGGAAATATCAATTGAATCTCCGGGAGCGGATGTCACAATCTCTGGAATAATTCCTATATGCTATTTCTATTCCATTGTGGGCCATATGCTGACTTTTTCCCGGAATGACCATTCTGTTACGGGTTCCGTTGGGCCGTAGTGTGGTTTTGAACATATCTATAAGGAAACCTTGGGTATTCAAATTCATGGAATTTCCCCAGAACGCTATTTTTCAACGTTAAGTGGCCATATAATGATTTGTCCCCTGAACGGTTATTCTGGAACAGGTTCCTATGAGGTTTCGAGAGGCCACGAGCAAAGCTAGCCACAAAACGTTGAGTCCCTGATATAACCAACAAACAAACGAATCATGCGGCGTTGGAAATGGTTGGGAACGTACTGAATACCTGCTAGCTCAGAAGCCGAGCCCGGAAAATGGTCTATTTTGCCCCAGTTACCTCTGAATATGTGTCTTTTATACTTGGTATCCATGTAACTACAATCGTCGCTGAATGTTTCGCTGAACTCCGGGGAATCGAATGGTGCAATTTTCATTTAGTTCCGAGCTCGGAAAGTGGCCTATTAAAATCTGTATCCACATTAATCTGGACACCTTCAAATCATTGTAACTTTTGAAATATTGCACGTATAAATGTAACTGTGGTATAGCTGAGAGTCTATGATAAAAAAGATTATGATTGATGTTTACATTTCATGTTTAGTATTCAAAATGGCGACGAAAGAAAAACAAGTGCGCGAGCGAATTTTGTACGGGCGTACGGAAATCCTGACTTGTCAATACGGGACCTTGTAAAAACATTGGATTTGCCTTAATCCACTGTTCACGATGTGCTCAAATCATTTTCGGAACGTTTTACGGTGGAGAGGAAACCAAGAAGTGACAAAAACATTGGACGCGCTGATCCTGCCATGGACCGAAAGCTGAAAAGGATATTAACCAAAAACCCAAATCTCTCTAATCGAACGATGGCTCGTAAAACAGAGATGTCGCCTGGTTTTGTCCAAAAATCAAAACAACGTTTGGGACTTAAGTCGTATGAAGTAAAAACAGTTCCAAATCGCAACGAAAAACAGGACAAGGCAGCAAAATCACGGGCTCGACGTTTGTATTGCGAATATTAGACGAAGTTTTCATGCGTTGTTACGCAAGATGAAACTTATGTCCTGTTGGATTTCAAGCAGCTTTCAGGGCTGTATTTTTATTCTGCTAGGGTCAGAAATGCTACAGCTGAGCATTTAAAAACGAAAAAAGCATCGAATTTCCCAAAAAAAATACCTTGTGCAATTTGCACGTGTGACAAAAAGAGTAAATCTTTCGTCACTACAGGAACAATCAACAAGGAAATCTATCAGAAAGAGTGTCTGCAGTCAAATTTTCCACCTTTCCAATGTTGAGAGTACATGTCTCATGCTATAGACCTACATGTGAGATCAAGAATTTGACCAGAAGTGAAAGCATCACATATTCTGCCCATATTTTTGCTGCCACAGCGTTTGACGTTTATATAAAGGCACCTAAATCAGGTGTGATACTGACGGGATATGCCACAGCTCACTTTTAGACTTCTTACTTTCAATCTGAGAGAAATGATACACTTTTCATCGTTCATCTTATGGATGAATAACCAAAATACCTGCTTTTCTCGTGGTAAATAATGTCTACCTCATTTATTGGCAAGCTGATAACAAACACTGAAATCATTACGGTCCGTCTGCTATTTACCACACAGAAAAAAAAAGAATTTTAACAGGCGCGTAAAATTTCCCTTTGTCTGATTCCAAGCCAAAGGAAGCGTAAACAACAAAATTGTTTGCAATCTTTCATACGCAACACAACAATGTTTACAATCCTCTATACAACAGACTAGCTTCAGGCATTAGCTGACTTAAATTTTCAAGAAATATCCAATTAGTTTCTGCCAAATCTAGCATTCCCTTTACGTGCATTAGATTACGCAGAAAATTCAATTTGTCTTTTTATCTGTGTAAAAAATAAACAAATCTCTGAATAACAACTATGTGACAAAGAGCTGTTTTTTTATGCATACCCACCCTTGCCTTATATAAAAATTATCATGGAATGGACCCACCTAGAGATAGACGTATAGTATAGATGTAATGTTGTAATATGTATAGTCAAAAATATTGATAATTGACAAAGTTGCAAAAGGTTGAACATGGCGCTTTTTGGGAGCAAAATTTTGCTGGCATTTTTTTTACTACTCTAGAGCTAAATAATCAGGAGTTTTCGATTTTTGACGCGAACATTCGCAATTCAGTGCCCAGTGATCAAATCTGTTCAATCTGTATGCACACACCCACTAGTGGAGCTATTAAATTACACTTTGACTTGAAAACAACGAACAGAACACCAGAAATTTGCATCCAGGGCGAAGACCGTTCGTCGGGACGTCTTCTTCAAAACAAAAAGAAGACCTCCTATTTACATTTCATTATCGAACGCTGACACTGCGCTTTACCATTATAAGACCATGCTACAAAATACATGCTACTGCAGATATCAGAGACCGGAGGGGCATTGTTTATTCAATCGAACTGCGCTTACGATGGCTTTTCGCACTTGTATACATATTTTTTAGGATAATTGTGACTGACAGAGTGGCGAGAACAACACTGGCGTGAGGAACGCTTCTCGACTGCTTTTGCAAATAATATTGTTTGGCCGGAGGCATCTGAGACAGACATTGATCCATCGACATTTGACGGGATGGATTGGCGAGGTAAAGCAAACTCCACACGATTGTATTTTCTTCAATTTCTGAAACCGTTCTGCCAACATATCCAGAACGAATGTTTCATTGTAGCATCATCCCACTAGAAAGAATTTTACATCTCCATTTGGCATGTTTACCTTATATTTCTGACCTTAATATTTCTGACAATATTTTCTATAATGTGGGAACAATCAAATAAAAGAACGCGACAGAATTGTCGCGAGACGCAAAACTTCCTTCACGCTAATACTGGATTGACAACGGATTGGTTATCTTTACGGTATGTTGTGATTTATTGAATCAAATCGAAAACAGTTGTGGTGAAGAAAAGATCGATTTATGTAAATATATAATCATATGCAAACATGAGCCAGGTGGGTATGGCTCAAGGCGTGACTGGAAGAGACAAGAAACATTGCTTACTCACGGTGATTGATATCAGAAAGGCTGATTATAAGGAGTATGTGTATATCGCAGTGGATCTATCACATCACCTGCTGCCGATAGAAAAACAATCATTGGGGTTGTGAATAACACACGACCGGTTTACGTAGACATTCGTTGAACCGCTCGGTACATAAATTTGTTCAATATGTTAGTTTAGGCAACTCCCAACCGAGCTTCGTAGCAAAACATTGTAACGCCACAGTTAATACATGGGTTCCTTATATGTGGTAGTTTGTCGTTTATGATCTAGATCTAGAAATCTAGAAATTCATACTTGATCGGTATGTATTAAATTACTGTTGTATCGTATAATGTGTTGTTTGTGTGAAGTACACAGATAGAGATAATTAATTTTAACAGACGTGAAAAATTTCTCCTCGTTTCATTGCAAGCCAAAGCAAGCAAACTTAGAAATTGTTTGCAATCTTTCATACGGCTTACAACATTGTTTGCAATTTTCATACAACAGACCTGATAACAGCAATATCTGGCTTAAAATTACATGAAAGATCCCATTAATTTATGCCGAATTTAGTTTTCGCTTGATGAGCATTAGATAACGCAGAAAACAAAATCTTTTTTTCAAACTTTGGTGGTGAAACTTTCAACAACCACGAATATCCGACTCATTGATCTTTTTTCATTATTTTTTGGAATGTTAATACTTTTAACTTGATATTGTGTATGAGTTTTTTGTCAGTGGCTTTGTTTGATTTAGTGACTTCTCTGATATACTTTTTGAAACGAGTTTTAAGAGTTCTTCTGTTGTGAGGGTTGTGCTGATATAATTGACCAGCTGGGCACCCTATACTAAATGGTGTTCCAATCAAAATTTGGTCAAACAGTAATGTGTGTGTGTCGTTAAAAGTTTCTATTCTTTAGTCGAATTCATTTTCTTTTTCCAGTTCAGTTAATACAGAATACAGGAGACATATTTAGCTAAGCTTCCTTTTTACCGAATGCGAATTGCTGGGTCTTTCCTTTAACACCTGCCATAAGATTTTGTACAGTCTCCTTATCCACTTGTTATTGCTACCAAACGCCAGTTTGCCTTGAACTGTTTCTCGCTCACAACAGCTTTTTGAGTCTCCTTAAGGTTCCGCTTGACGATGGCCTAATATTGGGCAGAGCTCTGGCGTGTTGGGAGGATTCTTGTCCTTGGGCACCACTTGAACGTTGTTGTTCTAAAGGCCGATTTCAAACAGCTATCAGGACACAAATTTTACTTGGCTACGCAAATACATGAATTTGCAAGGTATCTGTAGCTGCGGTAGGAAGACCAAGGGTTTTCTTCACTGATAAGACATTTAGAGCTGTATAGAATGAAATGTCTCCAAAAGTGAATATTGCCATTCATCAGATCCCACAATGAATCTGTCATGTTGTGGCCAAATTTTGCCTTCTGTCATCACAGTAAAACAGTGGTACAGTGGTTTGAAACCAACGGGATTCAGTTTATACCGCAGGAACAACCCACCAAACTGTCTCCAGCTCAGACCGATAGAGAGATTTTGGGCTATTATGAAGAAGAAGCTGCATGTGAATGGCATTGTCATCAAAAGCATCAATGAATTGAGAACCAAGTCGAATAAGATTGCCAAAACAATGGATGAGAATAATGTGGGCTGGTTGATGAAACGTATTCCGGGATAGGTCCGCAAATTTCTGTGAAATCGAGATGATTATTTTTTTTTTGTTATTTTCCCTCACATATAGTCAAACATTTAAGTTAAAATAGAATACAATTTTGTTAATGTATATTCGAAATATGCGCAATAGTCTATGTTCCAATTCTAACTGGGCCACACTTTAACTTTAAGATAATCGTCTACTCCCAATGCAATATGCCTTTTCATATGTGTTAAAAGTCACCTGAAGACGATAATTGGGAGAAACCTGGATTATTTATTTTATGTTGACAAGCTTTTTGAAAATCATCGAATCTCTAGCACTAAAGATTTTCGAGGTATTGATTTAATTCTTCAAGAAATTTTGCATTTTGATCACAGAGTAAGGGTTTTGTTGGCATTAGTTGTAGTGTAATAACAATTGCGAATCACTTCGCGAATTTATGTTACAATAGTGGTGTTAACCTGTAGACGCTTATTCACTACAATTCAATTTTGAAAAGTTTATAAATAATTCAATAATGTCTTACCTTTTATCTGAACTGGGCACCACTACAGTTTGACTTATTTAGGCTGCCTGAAATAGATACAAGAAGAAAGAGCGATATGAATATTTCGTTATAATTTTACTTGTTTTGGACAACCGTTCGATTAATGTAAGTTTATTCTTAGCTATCAGATTTTTTTTAAATCTATTTGAGATTTTATAAAGAAATTTCAAGCAAGCACACAGTTAAATTTAATCAGCCTCGTTTGGCTACTTCTTTTATATTTTTCAAAATATATTTGTGATAAAAATACCTTTAATGAATGTTATTTGTTCCTTATAAAATCATGAGAGATCTAAATTGTTCCGATTTATAGATTTAACAGTGAGTATTATGACAGTAAGTTACAATGACGCGGAATGAGAAGTGTATTTAAGTAAATATTTTTGAGACATATTATAATGATTCAAACTTATACATTCGCGAAATAATCCGAGGAAAGCAAGAAGTCTTTGCGAATAAAAATGTGTTAACTGACTGCCTTTTATGTCTATTTTGGCAATTTTGGTATCTCTTCAAGACTAAAAAAAAGGTCAAGTAAAGCGTTATATGTAAGCATATCCGAATAACAGAAATTTTGACCTTTTGAAATTGTGAAAATTTAAGAATTTTTGCAAAATATAGCTGGTTCTGGTAATCAGGAACATTCCCAAATAGGATCTTCGAACTTCTGAGCTGCCAAAGAGACTTAGAGAGGTTTATACTGCGTGTTCCACATAGAACCATCAGTATGCTGGAAATGTATGAATGAATAGCAGTCAACTGGTTTATGTCCTAAATCACTCTTTTAAAATTTTCTTTTGTGATTTATGACAAACATGGTACTTGCAAAGAACCTAGACCATAGTGTAGGTATGGAAAAAATTCATTTCAGAAACTTCTAAATTATTTATCTAGAATACCATCTCAAAATAATTTGTAGGGGACGATGGGGAACATAGCCTCATTGAACTTCAAGCTCAACTTATTAAAACACAAGGTGTTGTGTTTCTTATTGAAAATATATCACATATATCATACTGGCTAACCCGCTGAACTTTGTTCCGCTTTATCCAATTTTATGATTGGAGTAATAGCAAATAATAGGAGTAATAAGCACACATGATTTAATTTTTTTTAAGTTACTTTAAGCCTGGCTTGGTATATCACCTTAATTATTTTATCGTTCATTTGCGATCAATAACAGATTACGAAATTCAAATCATCGACATCCTTATTTTTTTGCTACCAAAAACGCACGTTCACTCAAACAATCGTGGTGCTCATAATTCAGTTCATCTTGCGTCCTCAACTGGTACTACTGTATTGTCAATCGCCAACAACTAATTCGAGAAAATCTCGGCAGACGGGTCGTTTTGCAAGGCAACTCACATATTTGTCGTCAACTGTAGTTTCTTTACATATCGCCACAAGTACGAATGCTGTGCGTAGACTAGTCGAAGAATAGAGCAAAACATATCATAGCTATCAAATTGAATGAAGTACCTCACTGATTGCACAAATATCTCCGAAATTATTATAGTCACGCTGAGTTTCACTTGAGTGGTAGTTTACGAATAATACACTTTATTCAAAGTCTACTAATTATTGCCACGCTGTAGCAAATGGAAGCACAAGGGAGAATAGGGGTGATGTAGCCCTACTTAAATAATAAATAAACAAACAAAAACTATGAGTACATTCAAAAGAGGTTTATAGCTAATTTTTTTATGACAGGAAGTACATTAAGGTAGCTATTTTCAAAACACTCTAAAGGGCGAACACGAAATTATTGCGACACCGAAAATGTCATGCCAATTTTCTTATAATGTTTAGAATCAAACTAAAATTTTAGGGTAGTTTTATACATATATTTACTTCAAAAATCACAAGAAAAGTTAATCGATGGAGCCTTGAGTGTAAAATTGAACGCATTTTCGCTTGATTCCCTCCATCAAAGTCTTTACAGTGTCATCCGGTACCAGTTTCTCAATTTTTTTTTTTCATTTTCTTAACATGGCCCTCTCGTCTTTGACTGCCTTCTTGCTCTTCCGAAGTTCCCGCGTCATCATTGCCGAGTACTGCTCCACCGGGCGCAGCTCCGGACAGTTTGGCGGATTCATGTCCTTTGGAACAAAATGGACAGAACTGGCCTCATACCACTCCAGGACACATTTAGAATAGTGGCATGATGCCAAATCTGGCCAAAATAGCGAAGCTTTGTCGTGCTGCTGCAAGAACTGAAAAAGGCGCTTCTCGAGGCACTCAGATTTGTAGATCTCGCCATTTACTGTGCCCTTTGTCACGAAAGGCTCACTCCTCAGTCCGCAAGAGCAGATGGCCTGCCAAATGAGATATTTGGAGGCTACCTTCGACATTTTCTTCTTCTTAAATTTGTCATCCACATAGAACTTGCTCTTGCCGGTGAAAAACTCCAACCCCGGAATTTGCTTAAAATTGGCTTTTATATACGTTTCGTCGTCCATCACACAGCAGCCATATTTTGTCAGCATCTTCTCGTAGAGCTTCCGTACCTGAGTTTTAGCCGTCGATTTTTGCCGCTCATCGCGGTTTGGGAAGTTCTGTATCTTGTATGTATGTAGTCCAGCTCTCTTCTTTGCATTCTGGACGTAGCTCTGCGGCATGCCGATCTTTTAGCCAAATCACGGCTTGAGACGTTGGGATTTGCTTTAATCATCCGCTTCACCTTTCCCTCCGTCTTTTTGTTCTCCGGTCCCGGTTTTCTTCCAGCTCCTTTGCCGTGGTCCAACGTCAACCGCTCCTGGAACCGCTTCAACACTCTGGAGACGGTTGAACGGTGAATGTTCAACATTTTCCCTAACTGCCGGTGCGACAGGTCAGGAAATTCCAGGTGTTTGGAAAGAATTTGTTCTCTCGACTCACGTTGGTTCACCTCCATTTTCGTTGAATCTAAAAACATGACTTCGAGTTTGACAGCATGTAAAAACACACATGTAAAAAGACAGCATGTGACAGCATGTACACATCAATGAGAAAGTGTGCAAAATTTGGTTGATTTTTACCCAATGGTAAAAAAGTTATGCCCTGTTGAATGTGTCGCAATAATTTCGTGTTCGCCCTTTATTATATTTTATAACTATTTTGACAAGAGAATATGCCTTCAGAGACACACTGCGACATAATTTAAACACCTTGCCTCAACGAGATAAATTTTCGTCATTTCTGGAACAATTCATACCCATGTTGTCACCATTTTCAGCTTCCTGTCAATAAGAACAACTTTCCGATTTTGTTTGGATAGACATGTTGAAAAACAGGCGAACCCAGTGAAACTACGCCCGGCACCCTGAAACACGATCATTACAAGTACCACGTGGCAGTGTGACTAATCCGCTGTTTAATAACGAATCCAAATAATACATTTCCTAAATATTGCGGGGGAAGCAATAAGTCAGTCCTTTATTTTATTGACGTATAAGGGCGAGGCACCCAGATCACCATCTGTCATCGGATCATAACATTTACTCCTCTCGAGAACAGTTCATTTACATTCAGTTATTTAAAAACGAGCAATCTGGTTATTTTGGTTTTTCATTCAATTATATAATGGATCTAATAGTGAATCGTGGCATAATCCACCAGTATCACACCTTATGTTAGTGCCTTTATATAAACGTTCTACAAAGTGGCAGTCAAAAAAATGACTAGAACTTTCACTACTGGTCGAATTCTTGGTCTAACATGCATGTTTATAGCACCGAGCAAAGCTAACCGATACAGAGAAGAATTGTTCTATGACCTCAAGGCTACTCCCTAAGCGGACCCTCCGTGTCCTACTCTTTTAATAAAACCTTAGCCTTTAATTCTTTGTCAGCACTTGTCTTAAATTAAACTTTTCGATGAACTTTGTTCAGTTCGAAAGGTCTGATCCATAGCTTAATAATATGTTTGTTACACACTCTGGATTATTTTACAGAATGCTGTACAATTTTACCGAATTCTTGTCAGCGGTCCGATTTCACGGATTTCGGTAAAACTTCTTACCAAAAATCCGGTAAATTTTTTTTACAGATATCTGCAAAATTTCACCAAAAATCCGTAAAAGGGATTGCCGAACGATCAACTGTTGAGAATTCGGTAAAACTTTACAGATTTCTGTAAAAAAATCTAAGTGTGTAGAGTATGTCAGCTTTGACTCACGGCTGTCGAATATACCCCACATTTTAAAATATATATATATATATATATATATATATATATATATATATATATATATATATATATATATATATATATATATATATATATATATATATATACAGCGATTCCACAGGAAAAGAATAGAGTTGAAAAAAGTTGTCCGATTTTGCTCAAAATCTGGTATGTTCTCCATCAAAAATAATGAGACCCGTATATTTTTATTTTTTTGGATGATCATGTTTGATATAGGGTTACCAGAAAAATCGACATTTTTCGAAATTTTTATTTCTGAAAAATCATAACTTCTGAACCGCTGAATCGATTTTAAATATTTTTTTATAAATAGAAAGATTATTACTTGTTGTTTTTATTAAAAATATTTATTACAATAATTAATGTACTCAAATATGCTAAAATGGTCAATATATTTGTTTTTTATGATTTTCGAAATGTTGGACCACAACGACTATTTATTTTTATATATTTTTATTTAAATTCAAACATTTTTACATAACATATCAAAAAATCTCAAATGTTCATCGAGCCGTTTTTGAGTTAAATTTTTTGAAAATTTAAAGTTTTTTGCCTATACACACATGGAATGAGCATCATTTTCCATCACTTCAAAATAACTGCGGGAATCATTTCATTGAAGTTATCAAACTTATTCCTAATAAATTCATGATAACCATGTTTACAAATCTAGTTTTATTTGTGAAGTATTGTACCCATCAAAAGTAGGGGAGGCTGGTCCAATTCTGACCCCATTAAATGTAAGAACTATAAATCAGCCTCAAATTGTTTAAAAGCAGAGACCAACATTGCTAGGGTTTACTCAGCCATGGTTTACGCTATAACTGGAGCCACAATGGTCCGTTAGCGTCCAAATTCAGCATAAGTGCTCATAAGGATTGCAGGGGCACTCATGCCGAATTTGAGTTGTAGCGTAAACCACGACTGAGTAAACTTAACTCATATTTTGAATTAATCCACATTGAGTGAACCGAACTGAAACCTTACTAAAGAAACGTTTAATACAATGAAGCACGACTGCTCAAATTGCCATGTTTAGATTAATAGTTACAGGAAACCTACTCCTAAACTATATGGTTATGCAGTGGAAAGGAGAACAAAATTGAATAATAGCTATTCCTACTTTTGTAATACCTGCTATTGCAGACTTTATCGCTTTATCAAGAAAGAAAACGAGCCAGCAACTCCAAATGCAGTTAATCTAGAATGTAAAACTCAAGAACTCACCGTTTCTGAACCGGTTTTTAATTTTCAAAGAGCAATATCCTACTTTTTAAATTGGATTTTCAATGTTTTCCAGTAGCCGCTCAAAAAATTGTATTCTGGCTGGTTCAAGTGCGTCATGTCATACTGTCTGTGTATGCATTTATCATCAGAGTGTTAAATTAATGTTTAAAACCCTTAAGGTTAAGAAACTTATTCCTAACCATTTTAAAACGTATCATGAAATCCTACAGAGAAATGTTGGTTGAAAACCTGTGATCATTGCCCGGGTACGCAAACACTGGAGAATGACCTGATGAATTTTCTTCAAAATATCGATTCCTTAGAATTTAAACAATGGGAGCAAACAGATCGTTGTCATCTAAATTCAATGCGAATGGATGCAGAAGAGTTTGTGAAAACATTTTTAGAAAAATTAAGCGAATTATTTCCGCATAATATTATTGCAGAGCAACAAGTTAACTACTTAAAACAACTTAAAATTAATTTGGAAGCAACTGACTGCATTATAATTGCTGACTTCTCTGAAAATTACTCTTTTGTTATTCTGGACGCTATACAAGGTTTTCATTGGACAAACGCTCAATGCACAATCCATTCTTGCCATATATTATAAGGATGAAGCACAAAATTTAAAGTTTACAAGCTTCATAGCAATCGCAGAATTTACTAAACATAACCATGTTGCCGTTCGGCTGTTTGTAACAAATTGTGTGAATTTCATTAAAAAAAAAGCTACCTCACCTGAAAAATATCCATTTTTTTTTCTAATGAAGGCAGTCAATACAGAAATAAGATGACTGCTTTCAATTTGTGCCACATGTACAAGGACTTCGGTCTTAATGCAGAGTGGAACTTTTTTGCCACTTGCCATGGAAAAGGGCCTTGTGACGCTTTAAGAGGCGTTCTAAAGCGAAACGCTTCAAAAGCAAGTTTACAAGGCCATCATATTACAACTGCATACGAACTTTACTCTTGGGCTGTTTCTAAAGTAGATTCCAAAATATATTACTTGTTTTTCTCGGAAAAAGATTACAATGCAATGAAAAAGAAAATAAAGAACTGTTGTACTCTTGTAAAACAATTTTTGCATGGGATTAGCCCTCTCACCTACGGTGAACAAGGTAACAAGGTAACAAGGTAACAACCTAGGTAACAACCATGATCTTTGAGAGGGAGAGAGGGAAGCAAGAAGTCAGTTTGAATATAAATATTTTAACTGATCATCGTATAGAAAGTGCCACTAAAACAAATTTCATGTCTTCATATGTTTGCAATTTGTTTTATTTTCGTTTTTTAATAGAAAATTTCACAAATCATTAGGTTTTTCATAAGCTCAACCAAATAATAAAACATTTGATCAGAGATTGCGTCTAAGCACCACAGTCTCATTCTCTTCAATTACAAATAAAGTGTCACTAGTAACCGAGAATATTCTGAAACCATCAACCCAGCTTGATACTCTAACACGTCTTGTTGTGTGGTTTGAACTGGCTTTGATCCCCGGTGCTGGCGTTGCTAATGCCTGTAACCTAAATGAATGAACATTACATAGAACTGACGCTATTTTTAAGGAGTTTTTTGTTGAGTAATAAGGAGTTCAAACTTCTATCAGAACATTCTTCTTACCCAGACAATACACAATTTGTGGCTTAGTTACCTGGATAATTCTCAGGATTGGTTGAAATTTGTGTTTGAATTTACCATAGAAACATTTCCTGCATTGAAAAACCCCACATACCATTTTTGATTCCATTTGCTTGATTAGTTCTCAAGCTATGCAGAAATTTGTGTTTCATTTGTATGCGAGCCGGAAGGGGGAAGCGGTCTCAAACAATAATAAGAACCTTCCCCAGCCCCAAAAATACCTGCATACATATATTCACTCCGATCGGTCAGACAGACAGTCAGACAGAAATCCATTTTAATATAAATAAAAATCCTGTTTCCAATAACCCCCACATGCCAAATGTGGTTTCATTTACTTAAATAGTTCTCGAGTTATGCAAAAATTTGCGTTTCATTTCTATGAGACCCCCCTCATTACGAGGGCAAAGGGGTCTCAAACCATCAAAGATATATGTCTGACCTTCAAAAAAATCCACATGCCAAATTTGATTCCATCTGCTTTATTAGTTCTCGAGTTATGCAGAAATTTGCGTTTCATTTCTATGGACCGCCCTCATTAAGAGGGCAGAGTGGTCTTAAACCACCATAGGAATATGTCTCGCCTTCAAAAAATTCCACATGCCAAATTTGATTCCATTTGCTTTATTAGTTCTCGAGTTATGCAGAAATTTGTGTTTCATTTGTATGAGACCCCCCCTTTTCAGAGGGAGGAGGGGCTTTGAACCACCATAAAAACATTTCATGCCTTAAAAAACTCGTCCATCCCAAATTTGGTTCCATTTGCTTGATTATTTCTCGAGTTATGCAGAAATCTGGGTTCCATTTATTTGAGAGCACCCCCTCCCCCCTTCCTCCTATTATGATGGAAGAGTCACAAATCACCATAGAAACATTTCCCTCCTTCAAAAACTTCCACATGCGAAATTTGGTTCCATTTCTCTTATTAGTTCTCGAGTTATGCAAGGATTTGCGTTTCATTTGAATAGGTTCCCCCCTTTAGAAGGGTGAGGGGTCTCAAATCAACATAGAACAATTTTATGTCTTCAAAAACCACCACATACTAAATTTGGTTCGATTTTCTTGATTAGTTCTCGAGTCATGCAGAATAGTGTATTTCATTTTGTATCGAGACCCTCCCCCCCCCTTTAGGATGGGAAGGGATTCAAACCAACATAGAAACATTTTTTGTCTTAAAAACTACCACATGCTAAATTTCGATTTCCGTTAGCTTGATTAGTTCCCGAGTTATGCAGAATATTGTGTTTTATTTGTATGGGAGCCCCCCTTTTATGACGGGGAGGGTTCTCAAGCTACCTAAAAACCTTTTTGCCTTCAAAAACTCACACATGCTAAATTTGGTTTCTTTGGCTTGATTAGTTCTCGAGTTGTGTAGAAATTTGTATTTCATTTCTATGGGAGCCCCTTTCCAGTAAGGAGGGGTTCTCTAAGCATCATAAGATTATTCTCCGGCCCCAGAAATCTCTGCATACAAAATTTCACGCCGATCGGTCCTTCCGCTCGCGAGTTAAATCGTGACAAAGGAAACCCCAACTCATTTTTATTATATAGATTATACAATAACAAGATCAAAGGAAGTTATGTGGATATGGAAAAATATTTGGCTGATCGTTACGCGAAGCAATCATTCGGGATTGAATATTGGTACTTTTGAAGGCAGGTTCTAATAAACACTAATGTTACTCGGATTCGTCTAAAAGTTCAATGGACTTTTCAAAATCCCACTGATCTAGTCCTATCCAAATATCTCTCCAGCAAATTAATCCTTTTTCCATCAGATACTTCCGGAAGCTTGAATTTTTAGACAAAAAGCAACCAATCGTCTCACAATACATCGATTCACAGTGTATAACAAGAGATTCAGTTTCTTCTCAAAAAAGAATCCAAGAAGAGCGAAAAAATGCCACGAAGAAATTAAACTTCACGTTCGTCCACGAGCACAGCCTACTTCGATCAGTAATTGCTTCTTGCCTAAAAAATAACATATAATCAGTCTTTAACAACGGAGTTATACCCCAAATATATCAAATGCTATGCACATTACTTCCAGTGAAAACTAGATGTATAGATGCTGATATCAAGATAGTCTATATCACGTAATATAGGTTGTAGTGTGAACGGGGTATAAAATGTTTTAAACTAAATTATAAGCACCCGTTTCAACTCACAAAACATAAAATCTTAAGACTTAAAAAGTGATTGAATTAATAGGCGTCATCCCATCCTCGAGATTGTTCATGGAATTTTGTGATTGACGATTTAATAGACAGCTCATCAAGATGAAATTGAAAATTTAAAATGCCGTTGACAAATTCCTTGTTGGTATTTCCGTTAAAACATTAATTTTCTGTTTGAAAATCAGTCATAAATGTGATTGACCTAGTCCCTTGACCTACAAAGTATCATAAAACCGGTAACACCAACCATTTACGCCAGTGTTTCGAGCTGCATCCAAACGCGAGTGCAACCCATAAAAAATAGATTACAGCGATAGCGCTAGCAATTAAAACAACCATCAGCAGCAGTACCAGTATGTTCTCCGTACCAAATCCCACGATAATCGCATTCCGAAAAGACCGCTTTCTTCCCAAAATGCACCCGACATCGCATCGTGGCGAGACAGAAAAAAAAGATCAAGAAATACCTAATGAGATTGGATTCGTTTCCTCTCAAAGCTCAGTTTGGCATTTTTTTCCCCCGGAAATCACTGTCCATCACCCAAGACCCAAGGTTGCTTAGTTCAGAATCGGATTTGACCACCAACAACAGGTTGCTGTTGTAAGGTTGTCAGAGATAATGTTGTTTTTCCACGGCATGCTGCTGTCCAAAACCGTGTAAAAGCTAATGTTTTACGGTTTCATTATTAATTCATTTATAGCCCCGATTTATGTGTTGTGCTTTGAAGGCTTACGATGGCACACCTGGTCGGATGATGGGAAGAGTGCTCGGTGCTTTCAGTGAGTGTATTTGGTTGGGAATTTCACCGGTTTTGAAAAATGATTCGGTTTTGACGAGGGGTGTGGAGGTGTTTTCATAAATTATCATGCTAATTTTTTATGCTTCGAATTCCATACCCACGAACAAAAGAAGTGGAAATATGTTTTAATTGATATGAGGTGTATGAATGAATTCATTCTAGAAATAGAATTTCTGTGCTTCAAATATGAGAGCATTCTGCATTGGTAACATTTTTGAAATCCAGTTTCTCATATCTGAAACTCGCAGCTGACATTTTCGCGAATCATACAACATGCACGCCATAACCGGATGAAAGTACAAACATGAAACGAAACAGAACAAAGCCAGCTGCAGAACAGCAGAGTCTTGAAGATGAAGAGCATGCACCGAGGCAAATTCCAGAAATGTGGCACTGTATGCTTTTCATTATACGGCAGTATGCAAAGGGAACCATCATTGACGTGTTCCATGTGTCCATCAACAAGTTCACCGAGATGGAGCCAGGTCAATGATTTCTTGTGACCTGGATGCTGCGAAAACAAATCTTCGTTCTTAGAGTCAACTGAAGTCTAATATTTTTGGTGGTGAGATGAAACACGCAAGATACGCTCGTCCAACTGAATTAGAATTTTCTGGATTAATATCTTGGATTTTAGAATTAAGATTTTTAATGCATAATTTCAACACTTTGGTCAGAAACACTTATAGAATTTTATAAAAACAATTATGGAAATGTAAGGCTCGAAGTGGGTAATGCGATAATAAGATTGTATTCGAAAAAAATGCAACAGTTTTGTATGTGTACAACTGTTTATTGCATGGGTATTTTTTTTTTTTGCAATTTTGGACGACCTAGCAGTTTTCTATTCCATACAAAAAGCGGAAAAACGTCAAAAATTGATGTAAAAGGAGATTTTTGCTCATCACCATGAGGCACGACGAGCGGACAGTAGTGTTTGTTAGAATGAAAGATATGAAGAGAAAGTGTTGAAAGTTTCGTCAGTGTACGGTGTAATAGACTAGAAGTATTGAAAATTGAGCGAAAGGGCATGGGTAAAGTAGTATTCGAACCAAGGACGTTCTCTTTCCCTAAAATCGCTGTTGAGGTGGCGGATTCATCCGTGCCTCAACCTACCCCGCAGTGGGGTGTTAAGTTTTTTCGATCCTCCATACATTTTAAATGGGAGTGAAATACCATTAACATCGACGATACTTTAAAATATTGTAGAGAACACAATTATCATCCAATCTGCATAAAATTTTGGGAAAAGAAATTTCAAACAGTCTTTAAAATTCCAAATATATATTTTTTTGTAAAATGAGGAAGTTGATTTTTATACTTTTTTTCCGCTTTGGAATCACTGTGCTGCGGCCTGGAGTTTTCCGTCGGCAAGTGCCACCTGGATGATCCAGAGAAGATCCAGAAGAAAATGCTCGACAAATTGGCCGAAACATACTTAGTGTGACAGGCGATCTGTAGGTGCGACAAATTCAGCAAGCCGTACATAACGACCGGCGCCATGAACCGTCAAATATATAAATAAGAATGCCTCCCGAAGCGCCTGCTGCCCTGCCTTCGGTTCCACGAAGGTGATATTCTGTTTTGGCCGGATCTGGCATCATGCCATTATGCGAAACCGGTGATGGACTGGTACGGAGCCAGCGATGTTGTTTTTGTGTCGAAGGAGGCAAATCCGCCAAACACGCCAGAACTTCGCCCCATAGAGAAAATTTGGGCGATTATGATGGGAAAGCTCCTGAACAGGGCAGGTCTTCAAAAAGGACAAGGATTTGAAGAAAGAGTGGATGAAAATGTGTAAAAAAGAAAGCGCAAAAGTTGCACAGGATCTAAGGGATTAAGTGTTAAGTCCAATGTGCGGGCATTTTGCCTAGGAGGAAGGTTGGATAAACCAATTTTTCAAACACACAGATTATATGTGTTCATATAAAGGGTGTTTAGATCAAAATTTGGTCGACTTAAACTTGACGCATTTCCTTTCATCGTGCATTACAAAAATTTGCTCACCTCTCATTTTGAAGATGTGTGCGTGTAGCATCATGTCTCCATTTTGATTTTGAGATTAGCACTTCAGTAATCGAAATGTCGTCGAAAGAAGAGAAGGAACGCATCAAAAATTTGCACGTGCATGTTGAAAATCCAGACGTGGTACAAAACGATGAAACTTACGTCAAGGCAGACATTAAACAGCTTCCTGGACAGGAACTTTATAAAGCAACCGGACCGGGAAAGGTGGCAGATATTTTTCAGCTCATTAAACAGTCAAAGTTCGCGAAGAAATATTTGATGTGGCAGGCCATCTGTACCTGTTGCTTGAAAAGCAACGTGTACATTGTGACCGGGACATCAACCAGGAAATTTATTTGAGCGAGTGCACACAAAACCGTCTACTGCCTGTCCTGATGCGACACAATTATTCCGTTCTATTTTGGCCGGATTTGGCATCTTACCATTTCGGAAAACAGGCCATTGAGTGGTATGCTGCCAACAACGTTCAAGTGGTGCCCAAGGACAAAACCCTCCGAACACGCTAGAGCTCCGCCCAACTGAACAATATTGGGCCATCGTCAAGCGGAACCTTGAGAAAACTCAAAAAAATGTTGTGAGCGAGAAACATTTCAAGGCAAACTGGCGTTCTGCGGCGAATAAAATGCGCAAGAAGACTGTACAAAATCTAATGGCAGGTATTAAACGTTAAAAGAGGTGTTAAAAGACCCGGCAATTTGCATTCGGTAAAAAGGAAGCTTTTTACCTATTCCGTTTTAACTTAACTTGAAAAAGAAAAAGAATTTGACATATTAATAAAACCCAAATTCACCAAATTTTGATCGGAACACCCTTTAAGCAAATGTTTAACTGGTTGAATATTGTTTCCAGCTCAATTACTTCAAGAGTAACAATAAAAAATGCCATCTTCTGCTGCATATAAGACTGAGTCAAGGAACATGTACCATTCTATTGATTTTTCAATTTAGTTTTTGCACATTTCTGAATTTCTTCTTTCGCATTTTCTTGTATCTCTAAGCTTTTATATTTTCTTCCAATTTACTTTCACTTTCTTTTTTGCAGCATATCTTTTTCACCAATCCTTCTTTAGCTCCTCTTTTTGAGTATTCTTGCTTCCGCTATTCTGGTTCACTCGTCTTCTTACGCTTCTTTTTCTGCTTCTCTTCTTTTTTCTCCTGTTTTGTTTGATTTTTTTTCAAATTTTTCCTTTGGTTTCTCTTCTGTCGTGTTTCTTCTTCTGGTTATCTTCTTCTTCTTAACTAACTAGAAATGAGAAAAAAAATGAGTATTTTCCATTTAATTCCAACAACCATTATTGCTTATCTTGACAGATACGCGTATTTCGTCTACAACGTGCAGCCTTTCACAGTTTTGTGTAATAACTCGACTGGTACACGACACTGAAGAAGCCTGCACATTGTAGATGGAATACGCTTATCTATCAAGGTAAGCAATAAAGGTAGTTGAAGTTAAATGGAAATTACTAATCTTTCTTCTCATTTCTAGTGACAGGTATTCCACTGAACAGCTCACACTTTCTAGGATTCTTCTTCTTATTCCACATATTTTCTTCCACTTTTCTCCGTGTCTTTTCTTCCACTTCTATTCTTCCACTTTTCCTCTTCAACTTTTCTTCTTTCTCGCTTTCTGTTGTTTTCTTCCTTATTTTTCATTCTCTCCACTGCTTTTTTTCTTCTGTTTCTCTGCTTTCACTTTTTGTTATACATTTCTTTTCTTTGCTTCTTTTTCTCCGTTTCTCGTTTTTCGGTGTTGTTTTCTTCCACATCTCTTCAATATTTTCTCATTTTCTGCTTCTTTTCTTCTGCTTGCCTTCTTTCGCTTCCCTTTTTCTGCTTTTTTTCTTGAAATATTTTTCTTCTGCTTCTTTTTCTTCTTCCTCCACTTCTTTTCTTCCACTATTTTTCTTCTGCTTCTCTTTCTTCTTCTTCCACTTTTATTCTTCCACTTGTATTCTTCCGCTTCTCTTCTTCCGGTTCTGTTCACCCGGTTCACTTCTTTCGTTTCTCTTCTACCGCTTCTCTTCTTCTGTTATTCTTCTGTTGTTTTTCTGCTAGCAATTCCGTTTTTTCATTTCTCTTCTTCCACTTCTTTTCTTTAGCTTATTTTTCTCTACTCCATTTCTTTCGCTTCTCTTCTTCCGTTTCTGTTATTCATCTTAAGCATTCCTTCGCTTACACTGTATTTTTATGTTCTTTCCAACTCTTTAATTTTTTTATTTGACTTCATCGTTATCGTGCTTCACTTCTGTTTCCATAGTTATTTAATTGAGAGCTTTTGATGTCAGGTACCATTTTTGCATTAGTATGATTGTGTGGCAAGTACAATCATACCCCAGGGAGTCGAGAAATTTTCCTTAACGAAAAATTCCTGGACCAGACCGGGAATCGAACCCAGCCGCTTCCAGCATGGTGTTACGTTGTAGCTGCGCCTTTACTGACTGAGCTAAGAGAGGACCGTCGCTTTTAATGGCTCTTCTAAATTATCTTCTTTTTCTCACGTCATCGTTTGTTTCATTAGCTTCCGTTTCTTCATCTTCTTTATATGTTACTTTTTGCCTCCCTCCATCTGCATCCTCTTAATGATCTTCTTTGATTCGGTTGTCATACGGATGGGTCCTATGTAAATCAAAATTAGAATTTGCTGTCAAAATTCGGCTTTGAGAGTTGCAGATTGACTTTGTTCTGCAAACTTGTTTAAAAAATAACTCTCTCAACTAAGAAAACCATTGAGCAGGTATGGTTACAGACACAATGATGATCTAGATCATCCAAAGTGTCCTTGAGTTCAGATCTCGATGTTGTATATGATCGACAAGAGGTTTATAGTGTTTTGACTGTACATCTGAGCTATAAAAGCTACAAGGAAAATATTAACACCGTTACAGACATAGTACAGTATTCTCAGAAGATATATGGTACTCCAAACTATTCTTGAGTTT
Source organism: Aedes japonicus (assembly GCA_034211315.2). Classification (NCBI taxonomy): domain Eukaryota; kingdom Metazoa; phylum Arthropoda; class Insecta; order Diptera; family Culicidae; genus Aedes; species Aedes japonicus. The sequence continues at coordinate 35,701 of JASCZW010006308.1, read as the reverse complement.
AGATCACGACGGTTTGCACGATCAACAAGGCGATTCACGAGGTCTCCATCGTACTGTTGATTTGGTAAAGCTCCATCGGACATTATTGCCCAATTATAGGCATATCCCAAGCAACATAGCTTGTAATAAACAAATTGAAAGTACTGTCAAGTTACAAAAACAGTTTATCAATTTAAATGTATAATACTTTATTCCGTAAAAAGAGCGCAAAAAGTGAAGCCTTATCTACCCGAGCAGGAGACAACAACATATGAATACCTATTTTTGATCTCGATAACTGACCTTGGTATTAAAGAGCTCAGATTAAGAGATAAAATACCTGAGAATTGAAAGCAAAATAACTCTCAAATAACAAAACTTGATAATTCGAATACATGAGAGGCACTATTTTGGTATTGTCTAACCTCAATTTGGTATTCGCATAACATCCTGGGTACAATTTTATGGTATTATCCTCAGGTATTTTACCTCTTAATCTGAGCTCCTTAATACCAAGGCCAATTATCGAGTTATTCGTTCCTGCTCGGGTATATACACTAAGCCGTTAGGTTTTTTTTCGGCGATAACTCCAGAACGTTACAGCTTATCGACCTCATTCGAATCACGTTTTCCGTGTTGGGTAAGAAGTAATCAATATGGCAGTTTTTCAAACATTCATAATTTATGGTGTAAATATTCAACATTTCAAAAACTGTGTTTTGACCATTGCATGTGTTACCTCATGCAAACAAAATCTAAGTAATTTTAAATGTATATGCATGTAAATTGATCAATTCTATTATCTCGGAAACTACTGAACCGATTGGCGTGAAAATTTGTATGCAGGGTTTTTTGGGGTCGGATATAGCTTTTTTGATGGTTTGAGACCCCTTCCTGTTGTGGAAAAGGGGGGCTCCAATACAAATGAAACACATTTTAACTGTTTAACTCGTGAACTAATCAAGCAAATGGAACCAAATTTGTGGAAGATTTTGACGGTATATTTTTATGATAGTTTGAGACACCTCTCCTTTCTGAAAGGGTAGGGCTCCCATATAAATAAAACATAAGTTTCTGAATAACTCGAGAACTAAACAAGCAAATGGAACCAAATTTTGCAGGTGGAGGTTTTTGACTGCAAAAAATATTTCTAAGATGACTCAAGACCCCTCTCATTTCTGAAAGGAGAGGCTCCCATACGAATGAGGCACCATTTTTTTCCTTATTCGATAACTAAACAAGCAAATGGAACCAGCATGTTAAAGGCAAGGAATGTGTCTATGGTGGTTTGAGACCTCTCCGCCCGGTGGAAAGGGGCCTCCCACACAAATGATAGACAAATTTCTGCATAACTCATGAACTAATCAAGCAAATGAAAACAAAATTTGGCATGTGGGGGGTTGTATGATTGTATGGTGGTTTGAGACATATCCACCCTCTGAAAGTGGTGGGGTCTCCCATACTAATGAAACACTAATTTCAACCAAACGTGAGAATCATCCAGGTTACTAAAACACAAAACGTGTATTTCTCAGATAAGAAGCTTGTTCTGATAGAAGTTTGAACCCCTGCTTAGTCAAGAGAAAACTCATTCCGAAAATCAAACATAAACGTTTCTAATACATTTATCATACACACAATTATAAATAATTTGAAAAATATGTTTTGTTTGTTGCTTCGGATGATTAGAGTATCCTCAGAATATCTATGGTATTCCAAATATGTGCAGAAATTGACACTAGCATTGCATGATTTGAATTGCACTGTGGCATTTTATTGTTCTCAGACTTCTGGTTGTTTTAAGCTATATTAAGTTTTTTAACGTTTGATTAGCAGAAAAATCATCTAGAAAGTGAACAAGATCTGGTTGGGCATAAAAGGACTGTATGGATTTGAACCTGTTTTTTGTGCCCCCGGGTGAAGCGTAACAATTCATATTTTGCATGTATGTATGCCACCAATAACATAACTGTGGATTGTAAATCGTTGCTTAGTTGAATAATCACCAAGGCCAAAAACTCTGAAGGCCTTTGTGTAAGTTAACGAAAAATGTCTTTTGTTCTAAGATTCTGATGCATTTTATTTTATACAAATTAGTTTCCGACCATTATATTCACTCAGACAAAATAACATAAATGCGTCTCCGAATCAACATAACACCATGTAATTTTAACAACAGGCGCAAAGTGCTTCCAAGAAGCAACAGACTTCATCGCCGATTTGCTGTCTAATGGTGCTATTGTCTATTTGCTGAATCCCTAAAAGCTGCTTAGCCAAGCGATCATAAAACAATACAATAAATTTTCTCCAACCTCGCATCTGCTTGCGGTTCTTGACTTCATCAAGGTTGGGCCCTCTCATCCAATCAAACAAAGGTCAATGTAAATCTGCCAACCACAAGAAAAATTTCCCTCCACACCATTTTTAGACTTCCATGGTGCAGGTGGAGGCGGGCCTGGTAATGGAATTCACCGCAAACAAAGCTATTACAATGGGGCCTGAAATCTCACACCGAAACGATGGATCTTCTCCCCCAACCGAAAGCAATGTCTCAAACACATTGGAATGTTAAAATTATTGCGAATACGAGAGAGAAGTTGAAAATTCCGCGCACTTTGGCCTCTTCTTCTGGAGGGTAAAAGAACGAGCAAAAAAGTTCCTTCTGAGCGTTACACACCACCAGCGAAAACTTGGGGGAAAAGTAGATGTTACATTTAAATAGGAGGATAATTATAGCAATAACTTCATCCACATTGATCGTTAGGATTGTAATCAAAATATGTTTCTAAGCAAAACTTTTCAATGACTAAAATACTTTGATCATGAACTAACCATCATAATCTGTTGAGGACTTGGAAGGCAACCATGTTCACCCCAAAAGCTGCCTAACTTTGCTATTGCTGCACCTGCTACGCATAAAACATTCACTTGGGTATGCTTCTTCACTCGAGGCAAGCAAAAACGACTAATTTGGGGAGGGCAGAATAGCAATTCACTGTTTGTTTTAGCAGCGTTACCAGTTTTTTGTTTCGAGTTCTGATTGGTATTGTGAATTAAACTAAATCTTTGATTTTTGATCTTGGATCTTGGATGGTTTCGAGATGTGAAAATTTGAACTTTTGCGCTATTATGGGATGACTGTGTAAGTGGTGTATGAATTAAAGGGCGAACACGAAATTATTGCAACGAAGTTAACTTACTATAAAATTTCATGTATTAATCGAATAAAAACTATATTTGCAGGATAATTTTATGCATGTATTGAGCACAGTTCACAAACACTGGATCAATAATTGGATGTTGTTTGGTTAAAACTTTCGACACTTTCGCTTTACGCCATCCAAAAGACTTGTACAGTCGTGTCCGGTTTCTTTTTCTCATTTTTTTTTTCCTACGCATGTCATTTGCATTCTTTACATTATCCTTGAGCTGTCTGAGTTCCCGCTGTATCATGGCCCAATATGTTTCGATTGGGCCTAGTTCAGAGCAGTTGACAAAAGTTTTGAGCCTTGTATGCATGTAATCCAGCTCTAGTCTTGGCGTAATTTAGCGAAACACCGACCTTTTAAGCAACAACAAGTGTTGAAGTGTTATGATTTTTGGTGAAATTACCCTCTACGTTTCCCTCCGTCATCCTCCATACTGCTCCCTGTTTCTTGCCTTCGGATGAATTACAGATTTACTGCATCTTCCCAAAGCTTGATGGGACAGCTCCGGATTTTCCATGTGCACGTACAATTGTTTTCACGCGTGTCCACTTGCCCCACTTTCATCTTGGCCGCAACAAACGCGTGAAACGTTTCACAGACTAATAAACGTTTGTCTGTTAATTGTGTAAAATCAATTACTACAAGCTTTTAGATCGAAGATAGCGTCGAAAGAAGAGTAAGTGTGCAATTGTGTGCAGTCGCAATGAAAATCCGGATGTGTTAGTAAGAAACCTTGAAAAAAAAACTTGGTTCTCCTGCAAACACTGTCCATAACGTTCTTAAATCAATACACGTTCAACAACATCAAGGAAGGCTGGAGCGGAACAAAAACGGATTTCAGGGACTCCTAGAATGACGTAAAGGTGAAACAAATATTGCAGAGGAGACCAAATCTGTCGGTACGTACTGTGGTTAGAAAAATCAAAATGTTCCCAACTTTCGTGCACATACTTCCAACCACCGGCAAGGTATGAAGTCGTTCAAGGCAAAAACCGGCTAACCGAACCGTAATGATAAACAGAATGTGACGGCTAAACCCGGGCTCGCAAGTTGTATCGCGAATATTTGACGAAGTTTTCTGCGTGATAATGGACGATGGAACTAATACGCTGAAAGCCTTTAAGCAGCTTCCCGAAATGTCTTATTATACTGCCATGCAACGGAACGGCGTAGAGGAGAATTTCAGGACGGAAAAAAGACCAAGTTTCCCAACAAATATTTGGTTTGGCTGGCAATATGCAGTTGTGGTCGAGCAAGCCGAAGCTTCATCACTACCGGAACGCTAAACAAGGAAATATACCTGAATGCGAAAGCGATTGATACCATTCCTACGCAGCTTCCCCGCTATTCTGGCCTGATTTGGCATCTTGTCACTACGCCAAAGGTGTTTTGAAATTGTATAAAGCGAATGGAGTCCATGTTGTACCGAAAGAGTTGAATCCATCTAACTGCTCGGAGTTGACTCTCGAGCGGTCTCGTGAAGAGAGAACTCTCTCAATAGAAACAACAAGCTACAACTACAGAAACATTTCTTGGACAAAACAGCTAAATCGGTTGCAGAGAAGTCTGCACAGACCCTAATGGCTGGAGTAAACTCGAAAGTTCGTAGTTTCTTCATGTAGCCTTATTAGGTAACTGTAATTAGTTTCAGATGACTAATAATCCACAATTTAATGAATAGAAAATGCATCTTGGATTGAATTGGTCCACATTTTGTCACGAACAAGCCTTACTATACTCTGTAACGTACGTATGTATACATACATTCAAAAGCAAAGGGTAAGGGGGAATATAAGGTGCCACTACATCGATAAAAAAAAGCAATGATAATATCTATGTGTCCGAAACATATTTATTTGATCAACAAATGATAGCTATTCCTAACCACCCTATGTGTCTATGTGTTCACATATTTTCTGTTTGTGGTAAACATACTTTTTATTTGTCACATACACTTTGTTTGTGATTCTAAAACTCGGCCAAAAGATGTACTTTTATGAAGAGGATCTTTAAACCGAGTTTCAGATCATTTGGTCAACAAAGCCCATCAAGATGAAGAGAATAATTTTGTGCCAAAGAAGAGCGTATTTTGTGTAGATCACGAGGGTCACTAAAACTTCCCTAAAAACGTGAAGTTATTTAGAAACACCTACTTGATTAGTTGTTTTTGGTGACTCACTTAATGCCAATTTGTCATTCTAACTGGAGGCAAAATGGTTTTAAATGCTTTTTATACTGACCATAATAAGAAAATATGAATGAGTCCTAAAACGGCATTTCAAAAACGGCATTTTACGAGTTGATAAAGTCCAAATAAGTACTATGGTTGCAGTAAAAGGAATTTAAGAAAACATGGTTTCAAGATCGTTGTCGACAAGCAGTGTAGGTTCTCATAAACATGACTTAAATATGAAACCTTTTTCCACCTCTTGGTACCATAATACAACCAAATTGATTTCTTGTCACTTTTGTAAAACTATAATAAAACTTTATGAAGCGGGATGGTTTTGACAATGTTACTTGGACAAGAATTTTCGATATATCCTTCAATGAACTCGTTTTGCTAAATTATGAAGTTTGTCACGTCAATATCTCCCGGGAAACCAGACCTCCGGAATGCTCCAGAATGTACCCGAGCAACACAAAACTGCCAAAATTGGTTGCAGCTACTTGATTGTGACTAGTATTCAAACGATTTTACCAAAAAATCGATGAAAAAGGTCCAAAAAGAAAATTCTCAGGGGAATCATATCTTATAATTAACCCAATATATCGCCAAAGTTATCAGGAAACCGTGAAACGAAAACAAATGAACTCCTTTCGCGAAATCATCATCACTTCGTTTCTGAACGTCATCGATTAAAAAGTGGCCAGTACCCTGGAGAAAACAGATCTCCCTGATACTCCGGAATGAGACCATAGTAACCACGGTTCCTCGAAAAATCCATCAATGAACACGTTTCGCTATATCATGAACATTGACACGTCGCAAGCTATGTAGGGTGCTGTATCGATTAAAATGTAGCCATTTTCCCAGGAGAATCGAGTCTCCATGATACGAAGGGATGTGACCAATGTGACCAAGAAATGTCCTTCTTGGAACTTATTTCGCAAAATCATGAACTTTGACACGTCCGAATCGATCACTATGTGACCATTGAGGATCAGATCTCCGGGATACGGCGAAATGTGGATAAAGTTCTAGAATCCTAGAAATGATCTTCAATTAACTCGTTTCGCGAAATCGTAGAGTTTGACACGTCGCAAGCTAATAAGGATCTCCGGAATACCCGGAATTTCACCAAAATTACCATAAATCCTCGAAATATCCTTGATACGGAGGAATGTGGCCAAGGTGATCAAGAATCCTTGACGGGTGTTCCATAACTTGCTTGCTGCTTTAACTTGGCTCCATAACTTAATTCAACACGTCACAAGCTAACGGGTGTCCACTAAAAAATGAGAATGATTTCAATACTTTTCCATCAGAACAAAAACGGCCGCATAGAAATGTCACTTTAGATGAATGAATCGTTGCACTCTCCAGAAAATTTTCATACACTCTTATTTCACTCTAACATGTTCAGTCGTGTTCAGCATGCCGTCGAAACAGGAAGAACTGCGCGCGCGCGTTGTACAATTCTTTCAAGCGAACGAAGATCGTGGAAAAAAATACACGGTGGACCATTTTGTCGTGAAAAGTTCCGGTATCCACCGTATACCGTATCCTGGCATGCATGAGAGTAACCCGGAAGAAAGGTTGCGGCCGTCCAGCGAAAATAATGAATGAGAAAACGCTCCGCTCGCTGCGCAGCATGTTCAACAACAAGGATTCGGTAAGTCAACGGGAAGCAGCCCGAAAGTTCCATTGTTCGAAGTCACTCATCTGCAAGACGCTTAAGAAAGAAGGAATAGTGTGTAGAAAGAAAACCAGATCCCCAGAGTACACAGATGAGCAGATTCAAACCGTGAAATCCCAATGCCGCTGGATGACTCGGAATTACGGCGGAAAATCTTTCGTTCTGGACGACGAAAGCTACTTTCCTTTCGAAGTCTCAGATACCGGGAAACGACCGATTCTACACTAAGGACAAATCTACTACTCCTCCAAAAGTAATGTATAAGTTCAAGCACAAATTTGAATCGAAGGTTATGTTATACATCGTAATATCCGATAAGGGTATTTCGAAGCCGTGGTTCAAACCAAGCGGTTTGGCCATCAACCAGGAGGTGTACCAAAGAGAGTGTTTGCAGAAAATACTATCCCATTTCTTAAACAACATCACTCGGATGGCAAATACGTGTTTTGGCCGGACAAGGCATCATCGCACTACGCAAAAAAACGCTAACGTTTTTGGAGAGCCAAAATATACCATATGTCCCAAAAGACCGGAATCCGACAAATTTGCCACAGTGCCGTCCTATCGAGGATTTCTTCGGTCTTTTGAGCTCCATGGTATACAAGGATAATTGGAAGGCCAAGAACACCAAGCAACTTACCAACAGGATCAAAAGCTGCATCCGAAAAATCGATGTGGCTGCCGTCCAACGGTCATGTTCCAGCATAACGACTAAGCTGCACCGCACGGCGGACCACGGACCATATGACAATATTCACTAAACTTAGTTTGAAGATTTAAGTTGACCCTTTTAATAAAATAAATCAGTTTGAACAAAACTTCACTGGTATTTTTTTCCTGACCCATTCTTTTCGTTCTCATTATTTAGTGGACACCCGTTAGGATGCAAAAAAGAAAATAACCCTTACCCACCACACCCCGTTATAACTCTGGAACCATGGGGCCAATTTCAAATTTTCATCAAGAATTTAAAAATTAAGACATGACCGATTGTTTAGGGGTCTGTTTATAAACTACGTAGATCTTTTTGGAAAATAACTTGGAAGTGAACAATTATAAATTTATTGATAATGGCTCCATTGCTTTGGAGTTAATTGTTCATTCTGATAGCAACATAATTTTGTTGATTTTCGCTGAATTAATGACATATTTGGTACAAAGGCCGAATGAAGGGCTTAGGCTTACATAACATCCCGTTACCCTATGTTGAAATGTGAATAAAAATTTGCATTCTCTGACATTTCGGTTGGAACGCATTACGATAAAAAATCTCTTCTGGTAATCAGCGTCAACGAGTTAATCATAAAAACTTTGACCAGACAAACTTTTTTTTTTCATTTTTTAGAAAAAAATGATTATTCTAGGGCATAATAGTACTTTCCTGTGTATAAGGGTATTATTTATTTGTGCTAACTCTTCTTAGCAAAGTCATAGCAAAAGATGTTGGGGCCTTTTCTACTATTGCTCTTATATTTAAATACTGTTATTTATTATGTAAGGCCGACCTTTGTTGTTAAAGATGCTCTATTTACACAGAAAAAAATTTGTAGTCAAAACTACCATATTACCAGACTAAGCATATTTTTCAAAACTACCATGAAATTTTAGTTTTTTAACAACCTTCAACATTTGTGGCATATTTTCCAGGCATCCCGAGTAACACAACATCATGTTTTTATGTTGAATAAGCTTCTGTGTAGTCAAATCTAGTCATGTGAAAGTATTTTCAACCGTTATAGAACTTGTGCGTTGCTTGGGCTCATACTTATATCAACCGCACCATGGTTGATCTAATCGCAGGCATGATTAAATCAAACGCATTTATAATCAGCGAGTGGATAGTCCTGAAGAAAATGAATAAGATTTTTGGCTCATGAAGTTCTAGCACACCAGTCCCAAGCTCTGTCCCAAGCTTAATGATTCGCCCCTAATAACGTAACGCACACCAACACAGTCTCAAATATTGTGTCAAAATATCATAGCGAATCAAAACAACAAAGATACTACGGGGGGACCCCGGCATAGTGGTTAACATCCATACCTCTCACGCCAAAGTCACGAGTTCGAATCTCACCCCCGGACAAAATACGAAAATTCCCAAAAGGCATTTGAGTGACTACAAAGGGAGATGAACCAGCCCAGGGCTGAAAATCTCGATAATAAAGGAAAAAAAAAACAAAGATACTAGTACCGAAAGGTACTGAAAAGCGCAAGAAAGGTGTGCTTCGGACCCAGGGGTTCTACAACAGTGAACCAATTGCAAACCGCTTGTTTTTGTTGTTGATTTAACCCTCAAAATGATAGTTTCTATTGCGGGTTTTTCGTGTATAAATTGTACGAATTCATCAATTAAAACAACAAACATTGATGAATTACTCAATTGTAAAGAACTCATAAATCATTCATCAATTGTAAAACAAGTAATTCATTAAATAAATTCCATTACTTCTATTAAATATACATTCACCAGCATCACAATCCAACTATTGAGTTTAATGTACAAAAGCCGATTAATAAACAATAGGATTATTATGAGTATGTTATAAAAATGAATAAACTTTTACCATACTCAAAGAACTGAAATATCCTCACGACTTTGTTTGATTCCCTATGTTAATGGGACTATTATGTATTTATGGGCAGTATCAATGTTTACTCAACTGTACTAAAGTTTTGTCATTGTTGTAAACATGTATTTAATGATACTAAAAGTACTTATTTGTAATCAAATATTGTTCAATAGTAAATACTCAGTAGTTAAGGGTATTGAAAATAACAAAAATGTAATTATTATATACTCAACTGTAATCAATTCATTCAAATGTAATCAAACCGTACATATTGGTACTGAAAGTACTCAAAATTATTTCAAAATTATTTTAAGTACCGTTTGTGAATTTTAATGTTCTTTGAAGCAAAACATTAAGAGGTGTATTCAAAGTAGGTAATCAGTTCCTAATGATACGAAAAAGTAATCAAATTGATTTTATTTTTACTCAAGGTATTTAAACAGTATCCAATAAGTAATTTTGTGTAATCTGGAAGTATTTTGTGTTTTTTTTTATTACATTCAAAGCATGTGCGTCGTACTTAAACGTTCGCCAAAAGTGCCATTTCTGCACTTGAAAGATATGAAAAAGGTTTGATGAAATGCATAACATCACTTCAATACGGCAGCATAATTAATCATCAATTAAAAGAGAGATTTGAGCAATAAAAATGAAAGTGCCATATATAAGTCTGTGTAGATCAGCATTAACAAATTAGGAATGACAGCAAAATGATGAGAAAAGATCTTCGATACTCTAGACCGGTAAATCAGCAATAAGCGTCAGTTACAGTATGTGCAATTAAATATGGCAGTATTGCCAAATTACAATTTGAGCACCAACTATTCGCATATGTCTTAATTTTGTTAGATTTTCCCATAAAAACAGAAAATGAGCAATGGATATTTATTTATCCATTGCTCATTTTACTGTTTTTATGGGAAAATCCAACAAAATTAAAAGACATATGCGAATAGTTTAGTGCTCAAATTACATAATTTGGCGGAAATACTGCCATATTTAATTGCACATATACTAATAGCTGTTGCTTTATTTGATAGATTTACCGGTCACAATTAGATTATCCGAAGATCTTTTCTCATCTTTTATTGCTCATTCCTAATTTTTTAATGCTGATCACACATTGTTTGTTGGTACAGGCTCCACAATTTAGGTGCCTTTTTCATTTTTTGCGCTTTCTCCGAATTACTACAGTGCAGGTAAATATTTTGGCCCTTCAATGTCATGGCCACTATATTAACAAAAACTGGACATTCCAAGCTTATCATTAATTTATCTGGAATTGGCACATTTCACCAATTCAGTTCAGTTCATTAGAACTAGGCCAAATAAAAAAGAATTCACTCAAAATGGTCAGTGAATTTGTTTTGAAAGCCTGATGAACAAAGTTATAATTCTCACAATCTTCTTTTTTAATATCAGAAAAACGTTTTATCATTAGCTAGAGCCATATGATCAAATCCCATTTAGATAACTTTTAACCACTTATACAGAAATTAGAAGAAAAATTAGTATTTTCCATTAAATTCCAACTACCTTTGCTTATCTTGACAGATATGCGACTTCTTGCAAAGTCTTGTAATAATAACTCGACTTACTATTAGTACGAGACACTGAAGAAGTCTGCACATTGTAGACGAAATACGCGTACCTGTCAAGATAAGCAAAGGTAGTTGGAATTAAATGGAAAATACTAATTTTTCTTCTAATTTCTAGTTACAGGTATTCCACTAAACAGCTCAAACCCTCTAGGATTTACTTTAACAGACAATTTTCCACGCGTTAACTTAAAGCGGAATCCAAAATCTGAGGGTTGAACTAATATTGAATGAAAACTTTCGATGACAGTACCATGTTGCATTAGTATTATTTTGTGGCGAATTTGTATATAATACTCTATTATTCCCACGGAGTCAAGGCATATTTTCCTTTACGAAAAGATCTGATCGGGAATCAAACCCGCCTACTTACGACATGGTGTTGCTCAGCTTAAGCAAAACACAATTATGGCACTGACATCGAATGGTCTCAATTAGGAACTGTGTAAGTGTATTAATAACACTTATTTGAGAGCCAACAATCAGCTGAATGCAAATGGCAATAAGCTTGAATTTCTAATAATCAAGAGAAAATCGAATAACTTCGGTATTCTGAGGAAACTCTTCAGGAAACTATTTATACCCAGCTCCGTTGTACGAACTAAAAATGATTGCAACTGGCAACTCCAACTCTCATGCCGATGCTGATGGTCGAACCATAAATTTTAGCATATTTTATTCATTATGATCACTGCCATTTGGCCTCCGATTCCTATCCCCGAAAGCGGGAGTTCTTTCCATTATACGCCTGTTTCGCACAAATTTCCTGGAATACAGCAGAATGGGCCAGGCGAATGCAAAACCGGTATGTATGTTGATTATGCCGAAGTTCACATGCTTGTCGTATCCAGAGGGCAAGAAGTCTTTGTCTGAGAATGGCGGATTTTTTTACTTTTACGGGGCAAGAAATGACTCACACCGGGTGGGTCACGAGTTGTGGGGTGTTGGTTTGGTTGGATCTTCGTTTTTCTTCATTCTTCTGAGCCAGTGAATGACCTCAAAAGCTGTAACATAAGAATGATATATTACTGGGTGTTAAAATGTGCTCAAATATGATTTTTATGAGGACATGAATAATTCTTCGAATGAATAAAATTTTGCTGCTTGCGGTGATGGTAGTTAAAATAAGATGAATTTTGATTGGGAGGTAGATATTTAAATCACATTTATTTCAATAACTTGCCAGGAAAAAAACGAGTACGTTCATCTCCAAAGCTCACTGAGCTCAATATTATTCTACTGGCATATAACATAAATTTCACGCGTATCAAAATAATCCTGCAAAATTTTAAAAACAGTACAGGATTGAAGTACCAGCCATTTCAAAGGCGTGGAAACGTGAACAAAAAAAACGTGTTACTGGTATTCTTAGAGGAAATTATTCCGATTTTCGGAAGGATGAGATGCAAAACGATGATAATAAGTACTGGAGAGCTCATCAAAGCTCCTTGAGCCATTGATGATGAAATTATAAGCCATCGGAGAATTAACAGTGTTGGAACCTTTCCGAAAGCTAGAACCGTTACATTCACAAACCAGCTCGAACCATCCTCCATCGGCTGACTTACTTCAAATGAAGCGTGCACTCAGTAGCATTTTACCTAATTAAATAGTGAGACACGAGCTCCTTCTGGAAGGACGTCTTAAACTGTCGTAAGTTTTCAAGATTTTACCAACTATAACTGAATAAATTAAGCTTTCTTATCTTGGTGAGAGCAGAAGTAAGAACTGTGTAGCACAGCTTCATAAACCAGTTGACTGCAAGCTCTAGTGGAATTGAGCAAAATTTCGGTTCACTGCCATAATTAAAAACATCGAAATTAGGCAACACAAAGCGGACAAATAGTGCTAAGGTAGTTTAGACATTTCAAGCACAGGATACTAACAAGAATACAGACAAACCCATTTTGGAGATGGAAGTTTACTTGATTAGTTTGCAGTTTGCACTCTTTATATAAAGACTAGCTGAACCCGGTGCGAGCGCTGCTACGCTTGCAACAAAATGAATGAAAAGTTAATAGAACTGACACGTTTATGGTGGTATTTTGGATTGAGTTTTTTTTTTTCTTGACTAAGAAGAAGTTTAAACTTCTTTTAGATCATGCTTCATACCAGAGAGATACACATCTCGAGTTTTAATTACCTAAATAATTCTCATGTTTGATAGAAATTTGTGTTTCATTTGGATAAGATCCAGAGGGGGAAGGAGTCTCATAACACAATAGAAACAATTCTTGCCTTCAACAACCTTCACATGCCAAATATGTTCTATTAACTTGATTTGCTGTCGAGGTATGCAAAAAAAATTGTTTGATTTGTGGCAGCTCCCCTTCCAGAGGGTGGAGGGGTCTCAATCTACCATAGAAACATTTTTTGCCTTCAAAAACCTCGATCTGCGAAATTTGGTTCCATTTACTTGACCAGTTCTCGAGTTATGCAGACATTTTTGTTTCATTTGTATGACAGCCAATCCTCCCCACCCCCCACCCTCCCATCAAAATGGAGAAGGATCTTGAGTCACTTTGGAAACATTTCTTGCCTTCAAAAACCTCCACTTGCCGAATTTGTTTCCAGTTGCTTGATTAGTTCTCGAATAAGGCATAAATTAGTGATTTATTTGTATGGAAGCCCCCTTTTTATAATAGAAGGAGGTCTCAATCCACCATCAACATATTTTTGCCTTTAAAAACTCCTACATGTCAAATTTGGTTCCATTTGCTTGGTTATTTCTCGAGTTATGCATAATTTTGTGTTTTATATATATAGAAGCCCCCCTTTTCAGAGAGGGGAGGGGTCTCAAACCATCATAAGTTTCTAAAAGTAGTCTCCGAGTCTAAAAGGGTTAGACAGACAGACAGACAGAAATTTATTTTTATATACAGTGTGTCTCACAATAGGTATCATCTTTTTTCAGTCTTGGTTTATTTCAGCTGGGTAGTTTTAACAGCGGAATTGATTATACCCGTTTTGAGTGTATTCTTTTGACAGCTTATTGATGAAGATAAATAAGCGATTCCGTTTGTTTATATTTATCAGCTACCATGGAAACCATACGGGAGCAAGTTTTAAAATTACATTTGCAAAAGCTTAGACCGTCTCAGATGTTCAATTGCCTTACGCAGTTCGGAGTGAGTAACCGTTTTGTTTTTTGTACCTTGAAACTTTTTAAGGAAACTGTAACTGCCCATATTCAACACAAAGGAGGTGCCAGAACGAAAAAAAATTAAATGTGTAATGCAGCGAATAAGACGTAATGCGGCCTTATCTGGCCGTAAATTGAGCAAGCAATTTCAAATGTGTCCTGATTCAATGAACAGGCTCCTCATATATGATCTGGAATGACAGCCGTACAAGAAACAACAGATTCACGGGTGCTCCGTCAACCCGTCAAAAGCAAGCCAGGGTCCAAAGAAGCAGAAATCGTTTGGTTCAGCACGGTAACTGTGAGTTTTTATTTTTCTCGGATGAAAAGCTCTTCCTCCTTCAGGGCAGCCATAATCAACCAAATGATCGTGTTGCCAATATTCAAGAGATAAAGTAGCTGTAGAACGCTATCAGAATGTATCAAAAACATGTGCTAAACTTGCGTCATCTTTCTTGCATACTTCCATCCACTCTTTTCTCAAATGCTTGTGGTTTTTGAAGACTTTCCCTGTTTTCAGGAGCTTGCCCTTCATATCACACATTGCCGCTTTATTGAACGTCTCGTCGTCCATTGCGATGCATTTCGGCTACACCAACCACTCAGGGTACAGCTTCCTTGCGTGGGATTTGCCCACAGTATTCAGTATATCGGTTCGGTTTGCCGTCTTCATAGCCATCACGGTCGTGTTCGCCTTTCTTCCACTGCCTGCTCGCCGCTGGGTCGTCTGGGTCTCCATGAATTGTCGATTCCCAGCTGTTTCGCGAACCACATGTAGGACTGACCTGGACTTTCCATGACCGTCGAAACACTTCTTGCTTGGAAGCTATCCCGAAAACCACTTGACAGATTGTGACGGAAGTTTGCAACTTGCAATTTTGCATGATTTTTTTTGTAAACATTCTACGAATTTTTTTCTACTTCATTCTACAAGTTTTACCCTATCCTTGCAATAAAAAAATAGAGGATGAGAATATAGAATAGTGTTGCATTTTATTCGAGTAGAATCTTTACACGCAACACAAGTTCCCTCCTTTGTTTTCAGCCTGATAAAGCGTCAGCCCATCACGCTAAAGCCACAATACAATGGATGCAAGTAAATTGAGTAGATCTCATTGAGAAAGACATCAAACCTCCCAATTGTCCACAGCTTCGTCCAATTGAACGGTACTGGGCTTTCGTTAAGCGTAACTTCAAGAAGAGTGGTAAATAGTGCAAGACCATGGAAGAGTTAAAAAAATGGTCTGCAGTTTCCAGAAATGAGACTAAACTACTGTACAAAACCTCATGAGTGGAGTCAAATCCTAAATTTGAAAATTCTGAGAATAAAGTTGCTCTCATTTTTTTTTAAACTAAGAGAACAAGGCTTGAATTTTATGATTAAGACGTTTTTAACTTTTGTTTTGTTGTTCAATTTCATGGTATGAGAATACATGTGTTGCCAGTTTGTTTTCGATGCAGCCATTAGTTCATTTTGGTCATATATACTAAGTATTATGAAATAGATAAAATGGATAATGGATTGAACATTATGAAAGTACAAAGCTGTATTTTAACAAGCTCTCATCTGAATCTAAAATTTTCTAGAAATTCAAAGTACTGCCAATACTGACGCTCTCAAAAATTTCCAACTGTTTAGCTCTCTTTAAAAATGTAGGATTACTGTTTCCATGTTAATCTTGTTGTACCTTTATTTATTCTACGTTGTTTCAAGAGATTGGAGATTATTGGTTGGTATCTCTTTGCTTTGCTTAGGTTTAAACAGTATTAACACTATTTTAGGTTATCCAAAATGCACTTGAGTTCAGAGCTTCAGATCTATAAGGTCTGTATCCACATTAATCCGGACACCTTCAAATCATTGTAACTTTTGAAATATTGCACGAAAAAATGAAAAATTTCACTGTGGTATAGCTGAGAGTCTATGATGAAAAAGACTATGATTGATGTTTACATTTCATGTTTAGTATTCAAGATGGCGACGAAAAAAAAACAAGTGCGCGAGCGAATTTTGTACGGGCATACGGCAAATACTGACTTGTCAATACGGGACCTTGCAAAAACATTGGATATTAACGAAAAACCCAAATCTCTCCACAAATTGTTAAAACACACCCCATGAATCTGGAATAAACAACTACGACGGAAATATAATGCGAAATTTATGTTTTAATCATGTTTTGAGGTGTCCGGATTGTTGCGGATACAGACCTTAGTAGTAAGGGTAGCTATTAGAGCTATATAAGATTATGATATGTATTCTAACATATTGAATGAACCTTTCAACAGTCATTATTTGATAATTTTGTGGTGCTCTAGATCATAAAAACTGGCCTTGAGTACAGAACATAAGATCTAAAGAAGTAAATATAGCGTTTAGGGCTATACAAAGGGTTCATCCAAGCTATCCTTGAATTCAGAACATAAGATCTACAGTTGCAACAGTAGCTGTTTGGGCTATATGAGGTGACTATATGTATTCAAACATATTGAATGAATCTTTTGGAAGGTCAACAGTCAATATATTATAATATTCTGATCTTCTAGGTCATCCAAACTGTCCTGGCGTCCAGAACTTAAGATTTACAGTTGTAAAATTATTTGTTTGGCAATACAAACTTACAATAAATATTCAAATATATGCAACTAATATTCTTAAAGGTCAACAAACATTAAAAAGCAATATGATATAATTTGGGCCATCCAAACTATCCTTGAGATCATATTACCTACAGTTGCAGGACCCAAAGTTGCAACAATAGCTGTCTGAGCTATGCAAAGCTGCGCTGTGTTTTGAAACATATTCATTGAATATTTTGAAAGCCCAACAGCCATTATGTGATAATCTTCAAGGTTTTATTTTTGGACGTTGAACCACTGCGTTCACTGAATTGAACTTTTGTGGTATTAAAGGTTATCCAAACTATCATGGAACTGAAAATCTACAGTGGTAACTGTGTAGACCAAACAAAGTAATAATATGTATTTGACCAATTTTAGTGAGTCTTCTGGAAGGAAAACAGATATAATGATCTTGGGATGTTCTAGATCACCAAAATTGCCCTCAAGACCAGAAGTTTTATTTTATGAAAGGTGACGATATGCATCAAACACATTAAGTGAATCTTGTGTAAGGTAGCCAGTCATTATCAGATTATGTGGTGATATTCAAGTTCATAAAACCTGACTTTTGTTCAGGACTTAAGATATACAGTAGTAACCGTGGCCTCTTGGGCTATTATGGATTTTTTTTTAAATAGACCAACAGACATTATGTAATAATCTTCAAGGTTTTGTTTTTTTTTGGGGCGTAGAACCACTGCGTCCACTGAATTGAACTTTTGTGGTATTTAAAGTTATCCAAACTATCCTGGAATTAAAATTGAAAATCTACAGCGGTAACTGTAGCTTTATGGACCAAACAAAGTAACAATATGTTTGTGAGCAAATTAAATGAGTTTTTGAGGAGGAAAACAGATATAATGAGATATTTTGAGATGTTCATGGTCACTAGAATTACCCTTGAGTTCAGTAGTTATATTTTATGAAATGTGACGATATGCCTTGAAACACATCCAGTTAATCTTCTGTAAGGTAACCAGTCATTATCAGATTATCTTGGGATGTTCAAGTTCCTAAAATCTGACTTGAGTTCCGAACTTAAGATATACAGTAATAACCATAGCTTATTGGGCTATACAAAAGAACGATAACTATTCAAACATATTCAATGAATATTCTGAAACGTCCACAAACATCATAGGATAATCTTGTAAGTTTCAGGTCATTCCAAACTTAAAGTCTACAATTGTGACAGTAGGTTTATATAAAGTTAAGTAAGTTTGTTTGGCATGAATATCTCAAGATTATCTCAGAAGGTCAGTTTTAGCGACCTAGCAAATCTCGAAAACATGTATCCCACTTTTTCAATCGTTTCCATGTTATTGAGCACCAATTTAATCAAAACACACCAAATTACTTGCATAATTACACTTGCAAAATTTTAGTCCTGAGAGGGTTAATTCAAAGAATATTGTATTGAACAATCTGAATAGCTTACATTTAGTTGCGAAGTCCTACGTCATCATTCTGAACAACCCAACGGGGCTGTACTTTGTAGTTTTTTCTGAAGAAAGGATCATTTTGGAAACGATTTGATTAGACAACGACTCCCACTTCTATCGAGCATAAAAGTAAACATGCCTGTCATTTCCAACGAGCATCTTATTTTTCTTCTTTCTTGGCTTTTCAAGCTTATTGCTCCTAACAATAAGCTTATTCCCTGCCTCTCAACTTACAGTTCATAGCTGGGGGGACATCATAGTGATTAAATGACGTTGTTTGAAATCTTACTAAAACTTTTTCCTTCATGTATATTCTGAATGATTCTACATCCATAACGAATATTGAATTTCGTTTCCTTCAGTAGTACATGCACCTCAAACCAAATAATCACCCGGTTACACCATCGCTGGATTTTGCAACACTCCCTCTTTCCATAACTGTGCAACCAATTACTTCAGCTCCAATCGAAGACCTTTCACTTCTGACACAGGCCTATGTAGCAAAGCGACTGCATGAAAAAAAAGGAAAAGATGAGCAGCCAGACTCAAGCGATAGTCAACAACAGAAGTCAGCCGACCACCTGAATCGTAATCACCCCCTTGTTTCAAACCTTTTCTGTATGTGAATGCACCTCCTTGATGTTGCAATAGGTCGCTACTCTACATTCGCTGCATACCCTACTGCACAATGGTATGCCACCAAAGCCATCCACCACATCCCAACGAAAGCGAAAGTAAATCTTCAACATGTGTAGTTTCTTGGAGCCGCACCGCCGCACGTGTCAGCACGGCGCTAGTAGAAGTAGTACCCAGCGCTGCACAAACTCTTCTTGAGCATCTTTTGTCGAAGCCTTACCCGCTGTCTTTCTCCTCGCATCGATTTAACGGTAAATGCACGCGAAACATAATTTCAGCAAATCGTGCCAAACCTACCGATGTTCATTTCGCAAGTTTGTCTTCGTTGATGCGCAAAGCCTTCTCACGGATTCGTTTTATTGACACCAATGAAAAGAAGAAATAAATATACGTGCGTGACGTTCAAAACACGGTTTATCACGCTAGCTAGTCGGAAAAGCAAAAGCTTGAATGCGAGTTCAAAATTTCTACTCACGGCAAGGTTAATGAATCAGGAGTTACAAATTGTTCGTTTTGAACAAATAAGAAGGCGTACATCGGTTAAGAAGGATGAAACTTTTTTAAATTTGATCACTGATTGAACTTCATAAGAAATGTTGAATAAAACAAATCAAACAAATATTAAAGAACTCCCGTCAGATTGTATCGAGAAACAGTATAAATAATTGTTATTTACAAATTTGCAAATACATAAGTTCGGCAATTCAAGGATTCTAGCTAGAGTAAAAATAGGAGACAAAGGTGGACTGTCATAGTAATAGTACCATAATGTGCTATGGAAGTTTACTCAAATTCGAATTATTCAGGGATTGCAATAAGAGATATCTGCTTTTGAGCATTCCTGCACTCAGGAAATTATCTGTACGATTTTCGTACCATCGGAACTATGAACCACAAAGCAACGGTCGAAGATTCTAATGCCACAATATTCCTCTAATTGGTCGCACTGGTTTTACGGCTTTACAAAAAAAAAGGGTCGAAAACTCATTCCATACGCATTTGAAATGATTATTTTTGCATTGGTCGAGAAAAACATGCCCTTATACACTTTCAATTGACATCACTTATCAATTGTGTATAGTCTCGTGGGTCCCGAGGGTCATGGTCCGAATCCCGATTCCAAATTTTTTTTACTGTAAGAAAAATTTCCATACGATCGTCCTATGAACTGCTTTTGGTCAAGCAAATGCTATAACTCCAGAGTAATTTTCTATGTGTGACGAATTTGTTTTTAAATGAATGATCTTCAAGATATCACAACTCGTAAACCGTTGTTTGTCATGCAATTGTGTCTTTGAAGAAGCTGTAGCTATTCAATTTAATTTGGTTAAATAAATCAAAAACAAATTCTTTTTTTTCCTAAAATTTAACAATAAAATTTAAAAATAGTGGATGCCTTTCTATGCAAGGTACGATTCTTTTTAAAAAAAAATTTCCGGAAAACTCTTAAGGCATACACTGATAAAATGAAACAGTGAATTTTCTGCGTTATCTAATACACATAGAGGGAATGTCAGATTTAGCAGAAAATAATGGAATATTTAATGTAAATTTAAGCCAGATTACGCCTTAATCTAGCCAGTAGTATGAAAGAGTGCAAACATTGTTGCATGGCACATAAAAGATTGCAAACAATTTCGTGGTTTATGGCTTAGAATTAAACGAGGGAAAATTTTACGCGTTTGTTAAAATTAATTATTTTCTTCTGTGTACGAAATTATAATAAAAATGTTCAAAAAGAAGCAACATAAAATAAAGAAGCAACCAAGAAATAAAATCAATATCATGATTTTTACATTTTGAGGTTTTTTGTAGGACCTATCATATCAGATTAATATTCAGGTAAACCTCGATAGAACGTACGTCCGCAGTCTCACTTCAAATCGCAATTGCATAAAACTACTAGTTGCATCTGAAATCTACTATGACCAAAAGAAAATGCAAAACGTTGCTCTTCCTTATGGTTTTAGTAAATATCAGATACAACTAGTAGTTTTTATGAATTTACGATATGAAGTGAGAAAGCTGATGTACGTACTATCGAGGTTTACCTGTACTATGATTCTACAAGTAATTTTAAGCCTTAATGCTCTTGATGAGCAACTTTCTGCATGTAGTTGTTTTCAAGAATATTTGAATGAACAAGTTGCAGATGTCGACATGAATAATAAATTCTTTATGTTGTATCCACATGAACCTTGAACATTGTGTTGTGTTTATAAAATTTGAAACTATTTAAAGGCACGTTTTGGCATGATAACTCAGGTGTCAAATGTCAAATGTTTTGAAAGGTAGGTAGTAAATCTCGATTCAAAGTAAATCTGGACGCACGGTTTAATACACCACCACCGCGTCCCTGGTGGTTGAAATAAAAAACGTTTGACAGGCATTTGTTGTTGTTTCATTGACAAAGAAATTGGTGAAAAGTTTTTCTCGATTGAGCGACGCATCTTGGAATTACGGATCATGGAACTTGAGAAAAGAAAATTGATTGTGCACAAACATCTATTCCATCTTTTGTGGTCTGCCTAAAAAATAGCAAGTGTTCAAATTCCGGTCAATGGTGTGTCTTGTAATCAAACGTTACAAGGATACTCTGAGTGTTGATAGAGCACAGCGCATCTATCATAAAACTGGCACTAGGGACAAAGAGCTGAGGAGAAAGGTGTTGAGGTACGTGAAAGGCAACCCAGGTGTCTCCATACGTGATTTGGCAAAGAAATACGATTCCAACTTTTCCACCGTGCGTAAACCTAGTAGCACACTTGTTGCCATTCAGTTGAGATAACATAAATAAGACTTTCTAAGTCGTAATCAAGTTACTACAACTAATTATGATTGTAGTGTGCTACTTGGGAACATCCTTTCAAGAGAAATCTTTTTGTGCCAGTCGCTTCCTGAAACAAAATTTAGTGGCCAAAAAGCGAGCATGATTACTATACGAACCAGTTTTGACGAAATTTGATGGCTGTGTTTTAATGGATGACGAAACATATATCAAAACAGATTATAAAAAAAATAACCGGACGAACATTTTACCTGGCTACTGGTCGTGGGGATGTCCCTTCCTGGTATAAATTTCTTTTTGCTGATAAATATGATAAACAATATGTTTTTGACGGATCTAGCCAGCTGCCATTACTCTAAGGAGGTACTAAAATGGTATGCTGCAAACAATGTTAATTTCGTCGCCAAAGAGGTTCATCATCCGAATTGCGCTGAGTTCCCAGACAACCACAAGTCGTATAACAGTGTTCAAATAGTATCGTATATTCCTATATTATTAGTCAAAATCGCAATTAATTGTGGCCTTTATCGTATTATGTTTAAGTTACATCGTGAAGAGTGCAAATTTTCGACTTCTGTACGATGTGTCATATATTCATCGTACTGCGTCACAAACTAAATCGGATATGCATCGCTAGCCTTTGTAAATCGAATTTGTTATTACATATTCAATCGCATACGATATCGAATCAACTCGTTTAAGAAAACAATGGAATTTGCACGTATATGGCCTCCACTTATGCACGAATAAGCTATATTTTTGCATTCTATACGATTTGTTTACTTACATATATGTTTGTATATATACAAACATATATGTAAGTAAACAAATCGTATAGAATGCAAAAATTATGATATATCATAAAAACAACTTTCAATATACGTGCATTTTGGTTGTCTGGGTTCAGAACGATCGAAAAATATTGGGCAATTGTCAAGCGAAAACTTGAGGATGCAGTAAAGAAGTGACAAATGCACAACAAATGCGTTCCAAGTGGAATAAGTTCGCCGATACAGTGTCACCAGCAACTGTCCAGATCATGATGACATCGATCACAAGTAAAGTTCAGCAGTTCGTTCGAAACGGTGAAACGTAATAACTTGTTATATTTAGTTTGAAAGCTGAATAAAAACCCTTTGATCAACAGTGAATATCTTTCAATTCTTTAGTTATGATCACTTTAATGCGTCCAAATTAACTTTATGGGCTTCATGGTCCAGAATTCAGTCACTACCGGTGCTCTGCGTATCAAAGAGAGCATTTTTGGACGAGTTTATATCGTAATCCCAAATACCTAGAAAGTTTCAGTAAAGTTTCTCAAAAGTTTAAAGACGTTCGGGAAGTTATGGGTATGGTTTGGAATTCGATCACTACGCGGCGCTACTGGGCATTTAAGAGAGAACGATTTTATACAGTAAACTCGACCACCTAGAAAGTAAAGTAGTTCATTAAGGACTTTTGGAAGATGGTGAGTATGGTTCGGAGTTGGCCACTACTTGCTTCTAGTGGCACGGAAAAGAGAAACTTTTTTGAACGAGTTAATGTATTGATCCAGACCACTTAGACAACTCGACCGTTGGCAAAGTTTTTCTAGAGGTCAAAGAATTTCATAAAGTGGAGAGTATGGTTCGTTGTTTGTAATTGTCACTATGTGGCGCTAGTGCGCATGGGAAACAGAGTATTTTCAAAGATTTTATATTGTGATCCCGACCACCTAAAAAGTTCATCCCTTCAGGGAAATTTTTCATGAGATCAAGAACTTTTGAAAGGTGAAGAGTATGGTTTTTCATTCACGACTTAAAATATAAAATGACTAACAGAACACTTTTAAAAGCTTCAATTACAATCACAAACTTACCGGCTATGCTAATAATGACCTTTGTATTTATATTCCGCAATGACTTTGATCGAATCTTCCCCCGGACAAGTTACGAAAATATCGAAAAGGTATTTGAGGGTGTACAATGGGAGATGAACCAGCCCAAAGTTGAAAATCTCGATAACAAAGGAACCTAAAAAAAAATAGAAAACAAAAGAATACTTATCTGGTGGTTGAAAACAAAAGCACTTTTGTAAGAACATAAGTTTAAGTCTATGCTCTTGCATAACTCCCTCTTGTTTTGGATTCTCACGCCACCCGCAGTTAACGAGTGGTATCTCATCATACTGATTTCATACTTATCATAGAATTTAAAGTCCAAGAATCACTTGGATATAAAGTGAATTAGCATCGAATCACTTCAATGTGCGATGGAGTTGTCCTGAAAAAAAAAAGGAATCACTTGCAAATGAAGTGAACTAGCCCTGGAAAGTTTGGCTTCATTTCAATATGAAGTCAACCACATTTGCAAAGTATGAACTCATATAAATATTATGTAAGTCAGTACTGAATAGTTTCTATACAAAGTTAGCTAGAATCGACTCTTTAAAATTTTAAATTACTTAAATATAACGAAATTCAGTCTTGAAAAGTGTGCAATTACCTGAAAACGAAGTGAATTAAACATAAACATGTTTAAATGGCTTAAATGAAGGTGACTAAGTCACAAACTAAATTGGAAAAAAACTAAGTTAGACCTGAAAAGTTTGGAGCTACTTAAACCTTCATAGTCAGACCAAAAAAGCATGAGCTTATTTAAATATCAGCCTTGCAAACTTTGGAGTGACATATGTGCATGAGTGCGTCAAACTGGAATCACTTCAACACTAAGAACACTGGTCCTCCAAAAATTATAAGCATTGAGGGCTGCTATAAATTTCTTAAATTTGAATTATTTAAGTTCTAGAAAATAGGAACCGCTTAAATATAAAGCGAGTCAGTCCTAAAAAGATTGGAACTACTTGAATTTAAAGTAAACTAAACAAAGTATTCAAGTTTGTATTTGGAATCAGGTACTTGAATGTGAAGTAAGTTAAACATGAACAGTTAAGAATTATCTAAATATGAAGTTAACATGTCAAGAAAAGCTAGAAAGCATTGTAAAGATTGTACTCGAAAAAAATACAACAACACCTCTTATGTTAAACTTTTTATTGCATAGGTATTTTTTTAATAAACTTTGAGTAAAATTTGTTAGCAGTGTAATGTTTACGTGTACAAAATTTCGTCACAATCTGTCTAAGCAAGAAATGCTTCGCCAAAAAAGTATGAGCACGGTCGTCAAAATCCAGGCCAGTCCCACAGGTGGATCGCTAAACAGTTGAAAGTTGACAATTCGACCGTATCTTGTGTAAAAATTGTTCAAGGAGACCCCTTGAAGCGACAAGGAGCGACGGGCTAGCAGCTGAAAAAACCCAAAGAAGATCGACCCCGTGAACGCAACGAAGGCGAGAGATTACTTCAAAGGGAATTCGAACCATTCGATAAAGGACGAGGCCAAGAAGGTCAGTTCTTCCGTCGGGTTCGTCCAGCAGACAATGAAGGACTTCATGTCTTCAAGCCCAAGCAACACAGCATGTATTAAACAAGTTGAAAGTACTGTTAAATGACAAAAACAGGTTATAAATTTAGGTGTAGGGTAAGGGGATGTAATGTTATTCTAGCTCCTTCATTCGACCTATGTACCAAATGTGTCATTAATTTAGCGATAATCAACAAAATCATGCTGCTATAAGGATGACCGATGTAATCTGAAGCAATTGAGACAATATCAATCAACTTATAGTTGTTCACTTCCGCATAATTTACGATTTTTTTTAACTTTTGGTGCATCTTGATTTCGCTGGTTAAGCTGAACAGATGATCTACACGATCTTCAAATGATCAAAATTTGGCTATTTGAATCGATAAAGTCAGTAATGCAGTCTGGATGAGCAGAAAATAGTTACACGTTGAAAACTCATCCAGACTGCATTACAAGCACTGGCGGTAAATAACAAATTTTTGATCATTTGAAGATCGTAATAGTCATCTGTTCAACAACCAACGAATCAGATCACCAAAGTTAAAAAATCGTAAGTGCGGAAGTAACAAGTTGATTGATATTGAGTACTTCAGGCATGATTTTAATTGATTATCGCTAAATTAATGACGCATTCTTAGGTCGAATGAAAGAGGCTAGTGTATTACATCCTACACTGGGCCATGGCCTGTTTTTGTCGTTTAGCTGAACTCGAGCTGTTTAATACATGCTGTGTTACTTTGGGCTTGGCGTATGAAGTCCTTCATTGTCTGCTGGACAGCGACAGGCGTGACCTTCTTGGACTCGTCACTGGTTCGAATTCCCTTTGAGTATAAACTCGTTAACGGCTGTAACAATTGAACAGACACACGCAGGAATCGTTGGAACTGATCGAGCTTCGGCTGTTTAACGTCCTGACCATTAGCTCATACTCTTTGCTTGGTAGGTGTGACGAGAACACACGCGTAGGCATTACGCCTTCAACAAATTTTACTCCGAAATTTATTAAAATGCTATGCAATGAGTTTGTATGGAAGTGTGATGTATTTTTCGGTGCAATCTTTACAGTATACAGCTTTCTTGACATGGCTGTTCATGTTTAGCTTTTACTTCACATTCAATTCAAATACAGAGCTTGAATGCTTTGTTTGGTTACTTAGGGTAGTTAATCTTTGGGACGATAAACTATTTGAAGCGGTTTCTAATACTACAGAACTAAAATGGTAAATTTAAATTTATGGCAGCCCTCAATGCTATAATTTTGGGAGGACCAATTGTTAAGTGTTAGTGATTCCAGTTGTACACTCCTCACGCCAATGTCGCTCCAGGGATTTGGGCTTGATATTTAAATGTCTCATGCTTTTGTCTGACCTATGAAGGTTTTAGTAACCCAGGCTTTTCAGGTCTGGCTGGATTTTTCCAATTTAATTTGTGACAGTCGCCTTCATTTAGAAGCCATTTAAACTGGCTGTTTATGTTTAATTCCTAGTTTTCAATTGATGCCTTTCAGACTATCGTTATATTTAAGTAATTTAAGACACAGAGTCGATTCTTCTTCAACTGGCTGTAAGAGCTATTCGATACTGACTTTATATTTATATGAGTTCATAGCAGTTGACTTCTGTTGAAGTAAACTCGGGATGGATCACTTCATTTGCAATTCCTTTTTCAGGTTCTGATTCGATGCTGAATTCACTGTCAGTGATTCTTGGACTGCAAACCTAATGATGAAGTAATAGTCAGTATGATGAGGATTGCCGCTCGTTAACTTTGCGGGTAACGTAATCCAAAACAGAGGGAGTTGTCTGGAACAGACTTGTTCTTACAGGGAACTCGGCCGCCAGATGAAATTGGCTTGTTTTCTGGGTTCCTTTGTTGGCTGGTGCCTTTGAACAGTTCATCCTCCCATTCTTGCCCTCAAACACCTTTCGATATTTTCAGCAACTTATGTAGTCGTACTTGACAAATGCAAGTCATTAATAGCCAGCTGGATTCTTGATTGTAATTGAAAAGTGTTCTGTTAGTCATTTTATATTTTAAGTCGTGAATGAAAACCAGCCACTCTTCACTTTCAGAGTTCTTGATCTGTAATTTCCTGAGATGGTACCTTTTAAGTGGTCGGATCACGATCTTTGAAATACTCTGGAACAACAACACCACATGGTGACAGTGCAACTGAATATACTCCTTTATGGACTAACGATCCTCTAGGCGAGCTGTAACGATCATTATCTATGGTCTGGATCAATACGTGCTCGTTCAAAGGGATATACTTTCCGATAGCGCCAAATCTAGTAGTGAATTGGCGGAATAACAAATCTTCAAATCCTGTGAACTACTACTTTTCTAGATGATCAGTTTACTGCTCTTATAGCAAATATATACTGCGTAGTGATCGAATTCAAATCCTTATAGCTTGTTTATCTTTAAACTTTTGAGAGCACTACCAAACTCTATTGGATTACGATCGTCAAGGAACTATAGCTGTTACATAGTACCAGTAAACCTACATATAAGTGGTCCCTTTAGACGCGATAGAAAGTGATCATGACTAAATTGAAGATTGATCAGGTTTATTCGGCTTTCCAGACTAAATGTTTGCCGTTTCAACGCTGTGCTGATCGATAATCATGTTGCTGGTACTATCGGCATTTGTGTGCGTTTGTCTTCTTTACTGCGTCCTCGAGTTTTCGTATTTATTAGCAATGTAGATCGTTCTGAACCCAATAAATGCACATGTGAAAGTTATTTTATATATCTATTCCCCCATTCTATGCAGTTTGTTTACTTACATATATGTTTGTATATATACAAACATATAATAGTAAACCAAATCGTATAGAATACTGAAATATGTACGTAAATGGTATATATATAATCCATTGTTTTCTTAAACGAAGTTGATTCGATATCGTATGCGATTGAATATGTAATAACAAATTGACGGAAATATCAATTTGAATTTGTGACACTGTGACTATATGACGCATCGTACAGAAATCAAGTACACTCCGCGATGTAATAAACATAATGCGATAAAAGTGAGCAATTAGTACGTTTTGACTATGAATATAGGAATATACGATATATTTGGAACGCTGTTATACGACTTGTGGTGAATCTGGAGCTCAACTCAGATGAACACAACACAGGCAATGTAACGTGATACCTCCTTAAATGTGGCAGCGTAGATCAATATTATTTATCATGACCCCTCGGCAAAGAGAACCTACCGAAACGTAATGATGTTCGTCCAGTGTACATAATCTGTTTTTATGCTATCTTCGTCATCCATTAAAACACGTATTCGATGAGCAGTTCGTATGGCGCTGTGTTTCAGCTGACTATCTAAGATATATTTGAGGATGTTCCCAAGTAGCACTGCAGTCATGAATTAGTTGTAGTAGTCTTATTTATGTTATCTCTGTGAATGGCACGAAGCAAGTAGCCTTGTTTGAATTGGAATTGCCAAATGCGTAATGCTGCCTGAATTGCCTCAACACCTACTCAATAACATTCTAGTGCCGGATTTTATGATAGTGCGCTGATATCAGCTTGCTGTAGTATCTTCTGTGACGTTGATTACAAGTTGCCATTGACCGGAATTTAGACATATTTTAGGCGAACCACAGATGGGATAGATGTTTGTGCGCAATCAATTTTCTGGCATGATCAGCGAATTCCAGATGCGTCGCTCAATCGAAAACTTGTAATCTTTGTCGAAATGAACAGTAACAAATGCCTGTCAGAGCGCTGGCAGCCACCGAGGTTGATGATATTATCCCACTTTGGTGGATTTACCTGCCTTTCAAACATTTGACGTTGTTACCACCAATTAGCGTAACGTTTCCAGAACTATAAACACAACACAGTATTCAATTCGTGTGGATACAACATAAATTGATATTCGTAATCGACATCTGCAACCTGTTCATTCAAATGTGAAGTACATGCACGAAGTTAATAAATCAAACGTGATGGAAACTTAAGATATAGAATCATGAATACAGATAGGCCTCGATGGGTACTGTGCATCCGAGCTTTCTCACTCATATCGTAGAGTTCATGAGCTTCTTGGTTGGCTGATGTTTACTAAGGCCATGGGAGGAACTGACGTTTTCGCATTCTTTGTCATGGTAGATTTCGGATGCAACTAATGATTTTATGCAGTGAGATGAACTACTGGTTTATTACGTTCAGGTTTACCTGTGTCTGTTATGTGGGTCTGAAGATCATGATGATTGACAAACACGGACATTTTATACCGAATTTCATGCACAGAGAAAATGATGAGCGCAACAAGGCGCCAAAGATACAAAAATAGTTTACAAATGAATACGAGTGTTTTATGATATGCCAATCTTGTATCTCATGCCTTTGGCTAGATAAGGCATGCAACTTCGTTACGTGGAAATATTCCATTTTCTTCGTCACATTCCTCTATGTATTAGATGTATAGCTCACTGTTTTCATTTATCAGTGTATGCCTTAAAATTTTCAGAAATTCCCACTAAGTCGTACCTTATAGAAGGCATCCTGTATACAAGTTTTATTGTTAAATTTTAGGAAAAGGGTTGTTTTTGTTTATTTAACCAAATTAGGGTAACTATGTAAACACAATTACATGACAAACAACGATTTTACGAGATTTATTGATATCTTGGATCATTCATTTAAAAACAAATTCGTCTATAGAAAATATGATCTACATTTAACGATAAAAGCAATTCATGGGACATTTCAGAACCTGTACGTGAAAATTTGGAATGGTTCAGACCGCCTCGGGACACATTTTTTGATTGACCAAGTGATGTCAGTGAAATTACCTGGGGCATGTTTTTTATAAATGATGCAATGTCATTTCAAATGCATAGTGGTTTTCATTCCACAGCAAACCGTAAGCGGTACTGATATTAGAAGGAATGTGTGATAGGAAATCTTCGATATTTGCTGTGATTCATATTCAATGTTAAATCATGGTGCATTTCCTGGTAGATATAAGCAGGCTGTATCTCTTATTTGCAATCTAGTGATTCAGTTTGAAATGTAACATGTATTATATGACAGTCCACTGCAATCTCTATTTTATAAACTAGAACAGCTATGTATTTACTGGGACTAAGCCTTCCTGTGTTTCTGTGCAATCGATGTTTGATTTATTCAACATTTCCCTTGAGTTCGATCGTGATCAAATTTAAAGGGATTTCAGGAGCAGACGGACTATGACTCTGATTCATCCAACCTTGCCGTGAATCAGGTACGAGAATCATTCCTTTTATTTCCATTTGGCTAGCGTGATATTGTGTTGGAACATCCTCTCACATCTATGTTGTTAGTCAATAAAACAGTCCGTGAACCTCGAGCCGAAGGGCAGCTGCGGAGAGTAACAAATCGACGGTTGGCTTGTTTGCTGAAATTGATAAATATAAACACCGATGATCGTGCTGAAGGCGTTTGATAGACTGGAGCTGGAATTAACCGAAGAGTTTTGATGCGCTGAAACACATACTTCTACTGGCGCCGTGCTGTTCCTGCGTACGTGCGCATGTTGAAGACGCGCTTTCGTTGGGATGTGGTGAATATTTGATGAGCATACCCATTGTGCAGTATGTAATATTGCAGAAGACATGCATTCACCTTGAAAGGTTTGAAATTGAAATTACGATTCAGGTGATCATTTGACACTCTGTTGACCTCCTTTGGTCTGGCTTTCTTTTCGTACGTCGCTCTTTATGAACGGCAATCAGAGATGAAGATCTTCATTAGTGAAATGTGTTGCAGATATGAAGGTATTTACAAATCAATAAATAATTAACAACAGTGATATTTGGTTTGGTATGCATCTTGCAGGAAACGGAAATTCAATATTCGTATGAATCATTCAAGTATACATGAAGGAAAAGTTTATGGGCCCCTCAAGTACGTCATTTATCACTATGATCTCCCCCAACCCATGAACTGTAAATTGAAGGCAGAGAATAAGCTTGAGTTAGAGACAAACTTGAAAGCAAGAAAGAAGAAGATAGATAACTCGTTGAAATGTTGACATCATTTACATGCTTTCATTAAGTGAAGTCGTTATAATCAAATCGTTTCCAAGTAGTCCCTCTTCAGAAAACTACAAGCTCAACCCATTGGAGACCCAATTCAAGTGAAATGACGTAAATGCGTTTTCGCAACTAAATATGGCTATTCAGAGTGATTCAATCTATGACTAACAGATTAACTCTCAGGATAAAATTTGCAGAATTAATACGAAATACAACAGTATGAACGATTAAATTAATTAATGTAATAGTACCTTGATTGAAAGAGATGGGATACATGTTTTCGAGATTTGCTAGATGCAAGACTGACCTTCTGAGACAATCTATCTTGAGATATTCATGCCAGAGCAACACTCTCAAACTACTGTCACAGTAACAGCGGACACAGATTATCCTATGATGTTTTGTGGGCGTTTTCACTGTGATTCGTGAGATATGTTTGAGTAGTATCGTACTTGCATGGCAATAAGCATATGGTCTTCACTGTACTATCTTGGGATTCGGAACTCAAGTCAGACACAGGACGAACATCCCGTCTAATCTGTGTATGACACAGTTCCCTGAGAAGATAACTGGATGTCTCAAAGATATCGTCACATTTCATGAAAATACTGTACTGAACTCAGGGTGTTTCAATTGATGCATGGTACCAATCTCGAATATCTTCGTTATCGTTTCCTCTCAAACTCGTTTGCAATTTATACTGGTTTGATAAATAAATACGGTTACCGCTACATCCCGGTGCAATTCGGGATAGTTTGGATAACTTAAAACCGCAAGTTCGATGGACGATATTAGCTAAAAAGTAGAACTGCTGTGGATGATACATAATATCTGTTGATCTACTGCAAAAGATCATATGCTTGGAATTACATTCCCTACTGTATATCTTCAAGTCTGAGACAAAGTCGGGTTTCATGAACTGATGTTCAACCACGTAATCTGATGAAATGACATCTGGATTCCTTGTGTGATACGTGCATATCGTCACCTTTCATAGAGATAAACTCTGATCTTGAGAACTGAATTTTGTGATCTGGAAACATCCAGATCTCATTATCTGTTTTCCTTCAGAGATTTCACTAAAATTGTCAGATATATTGACCACTTTTGTTTGTCTACAACAGATCCTCGGTTCAATGTTGGTTGGATATTTCTTCAATACCCGCAGGGATTCAGTTCGGTATGGTACGTGATTCAACGTCCCAGATAAGACCTTGAGTTATGCGCAGTGGCTTGTTGAGCTTTCAGAGAATATTCAGTAATTATGTTTTTCAAACACAGCGTAACATGGATTCAGACGGCTTGTTGCAGCTTTGGATCTATGTAGTGTCTTGATCACCGGGTGTTTGGATATTTAGTGTATATCCTCGTATTTAACAGTTTGTTGACCTTTAAATTGGTTATAACGGATATTTGTGTGGGGTTGTATTCCCAAACAAATGGTAAATCTTGGAGTTCTGTAACCAAGTTTGGCTAGTGTTTGATTCTGATCAGAATATTCCATGATATGATGACTGTTGACCTTTCAAGTTCGTTCAATATGTTTGGATACATGATCACCTCATATATGCTGTACGCTGTAGATCTTATGTTCTGGAGTCAGGTAACTGGATGGTACTGTATGACCCAAATTATCTTCCTGTTCCTTCTTTTAGATCTTATGTTCTGTGCTCCAGACTTGGTTTATGATCACAGAGCACCACAAGTATCAGATAATGTGTTGAAAGGTTCATTCAATGTGTTAGGCTACATATCATAATCTTATATATCTATTAACGCGCCTACACAAGGTCTGTATCCGCAACAATCAACAAGTATGATTAAAACGATTTCATTGTAAAGATCGTAGTGTTATTTAGTTAAATGAAATTAATGTTTTTAACAATTTATTGGAGAAGATTTGGTTTTCGTTAATGTAATCCCAATGTTTGCCAGATCCAACTCGCGCGCTGTTTTTTGTCGCCATCTTGATACCAAACGTAGTGAATAGGCATCAATCATGAATCTTTCATCATGAACTATAAACTATACAGTAATTTTTCATTTTATTATGATACTTCAAGTTGTGTTTGAACGGACCTAGATCGAGCTCTGAACTCAAGTACACTGAACAACTAAGTGATATTCACCTGTTTAGGCTAAACAAAACAGATACCAACCAAATAAATCTGATTATCAGAGAACAACGTAGAATAAATAAATTTGTACAAGATTAACATGGAGACAGTAATCTACATTTTAAAGAGGCTAGGCAGTTAGTACGAAGTGACGTCATTGATGACGTACTGAATTTCAATTTTGGGTGAGACTTGTTAAAATACGGCTTGTACTCATGATGTTCAATCCGTTATCCATTTTATCTATTTCATAATATAGTAATATATGACAGAATGAGGCAATGTAAATCGAAAACCAGCATGATTCTCATACCGTAGTATGAACAGCAACAAAGTTAAGCTCATCTTGTGTATGTGTAATTCAGAAAATGAAGTAACACCATTCTCAGATTTTCAGGTTGGTTATTCCATATCATCGGGTTTTATACTGTGATAGTTTAGTCTCATTTGCAGAGCTGCAGACCATTTTTGGCATTTCCATGATCCACCAGCCCCCACTCTTCTTGAAGTTACGCTTAACAAGCCCAGTACCGTTCAATTAGTTTCAACTATGAAGTTATTGAGGTTTGTCTTTTCTCAATGAGATACTCAATTTTGCATCCATTATGTGTAACGTAGATGAAGCTGACACCTATCAGGCTGAAAAGAGAGGAACGATATTTGCGTGCTCTACTCGAATAAATAAACATATTCTCAATTAACAAATCCTCAGATATAGGTAAACAATGATGAAGTGAAAATTAAAATTAGAATCTTGGAATCATACATTTGGTGCAAACTTCCGTCACAATCCTCTATCGGGATAACAGAGATGTAGTCATGGAAAGTCCAGATTTATGAAATGATTTCGTGACAGCGGGAATCGGCTGAATGGAACGAACATTCAATATCGTGATAACTGAAGGCAATCAGATCAATATACTGGCTGCACATGTATCCCCGTGAGTGGTGCAGTGTAACCAATCACATCGCAATGAACGACAGATAAACGGCAATGTAATGATATGGTGAAACTCTGAAGGCGTGACTCAAAGGCAACTGAAGAAGAGTGGATGGAAGTATGCAGAGATGACGCGAGTTTAGCATGTTTTGATACGTCTGATAGCGTTCTACAGCCGCCCCATCTCGGCAGCGCAATTTGGTTGATGGCGCTGAAGGAAGGCCGTCAGAAGCTACCGTGAAACGAACCCTGCTGCTCTTTGGACCCACAACGCTGACAGGTTGACGGGAGCACCCGTGAATCTGTTGTTTTGCGTATCATTCAGATATGAGGCCTGTTCGGTAGTCGAGACATTTGAAATTGCTTTAATGGTACGGCCGGATAGACACTTCATTCTGCATTTAATTTCGTTCTGGGCGGTAAAAGTTTCAGGCCTGGAACTGTCTCGAGGCAGGTAATTGGCTGTCTGAGACGATCTAAGCTGCAAATGTAATTTTTAAAACCCAACCATGTAATTTCTATGACAGCTGATAAATAGGCAAACGGAATCCTTATTTATCTTCATCAATAAGCTAAGAATACACTCAAAACAGGCCTTTTTTCCCATTCGCTACCCAGCTGAAATAAACCAAAGACGAAAGATAATCTCAATATTGAGACATATATATAAAAATGATTTCTGTCTGTCTAACCTTTTAGGCATTCTAGAAACTTATGATGGTTTTGAACTCTATATAAAACGCAAAATTATGCATATAACTCAATGGTAAAATGGAACCAAATTTGACATGTAGAATTTTTAAGGCAAAGTAATGTTGATGTGGATTGAGACCTCCTACAATGCAAAGAGAGTGAATACAAATAAATCACTGAATTTATATCTTGTATTCGGAACTAATCAACGGCTGGAGAACAAGCGTGAAATTTTGAGCTTATGTTTCAGATCCTTCTATGATTGGGGGTGGGAGGGTGTATCGTGAGCAAAATGTGGAACAGTCAGGTCAAATAAGTCGGGACAGACAGAAAATGTTTCATGGTAACCCCTCCGCCTGAAGAACTGCTGCAAATCAAACAATTTTGCATACCTCGACGGCAAATCAAGTTATTAGAACATATTTGGCAAATGTGAAGGTGTGAAGGCAGTGTTTCTGTGACGATGATATCCAAATGAGCTGCAAATTTCTATCGACATAGTGACTTTAGGCAGTAAAACTCAGTTGTGTCTCTGGTATGAAAGTTTAAACTTCTTCTTAGTCAGAAAATATTCAAATACCGCCTATAAGCGTGTCAGTTCTATTAACTTTTGCATTCATTTGTTGCAAGCGTAGCCATGGCTGTCCCATCAAC
>JASCZW010006307.1:0-47450 GCA_034211315.2 Aedes japonicus | reverse complement strand
TCATGATATTTCTTTTTCTTCAACTCAGCATTTAGTCTCTTCAGCAGATAAGACTCCTGAAGAAGCTGTGGAGTTAAACCATAAGGCTGATGAGAAGCAGTAAAAACCAGTGAGCTATTTTCCGAGGCAGGAGATGCGAATGGGTTGAAGGTAAAAACATTAAAGCTGTGTTAGCTAGGTGAAGGATCATTTCGATAGACTCGTTATTGCTGGTGAAGAGCCTGACAGGGATCTGGTGGTTAAAATTACGTTCAACAATTTACCGGTATTCTTGTCGATACACGTTACAGCTTAGGAGAGCTGCACGTAAGAAGTTTATACGGGGTAAGTTGGTTGTGAAAGACATTGAGGCGAGATGAGTTCTTGAAAAAGTCACACAGTAAAAACCCTGTATTTTCATTGAGATGTAGGGAAGCAGAACCTATCTTGAGCTCAATAAGCAGACCTCCAGTGGAAATCGATGAATATGCACTGAATACCGTTCAGTTGAGTACACAAGCACACTGATTACACAAGTTGTTCACAATTTTTTCGTTCACTTACCGTTAATCGTTTAGCAACACACAAAACATTCGATTCTGATAATTTTCTTCCAATTGAATACGGAAAAGTTGCCACTGCTATGTATCTATTTTAATAATATCACGAAAAACATTAATCCTATCTGTGTACATATGTTAATCGTACTGATTTTAATCAAGAAACTGGTTAACGCTCTCAAGAAACAAGGTAACGCTCTCGCATGAAATAGATCATTTGACACTTCACGTGTGTTGGGTAGCATGCATGGACAACCAAGACAAAATGAAAAGGTTTGTTTGTTATTCTTCCATGAGAATATTGATAACAAGACACACCAAAACATTGAGAATAAAATGCTCTATGAATGATTGAACACGCACACTAGCGTTGATGTGTATGCTATACAGTATAAGAGCAGTGCCACCAAATTCAACAGAGAGGGAAAATATTATTAAATGTGGAATTTTATTTCTCGGTATATATTGAAAAAAATCTACAATAAGAAGTATGTTATTATTTATTTAATCGATTTGTAGCGCTCCCACAAAAAAGGTGATATTAAAGTACTGCCAATCCCATTCCATTCGAATAAGAGTCATAATAATATAGTTAGGCAACATCAAGCGATTACGTCGACTTTAAACACGGTTCAGAATAGGTGCAAGTATATTTAAGTTATTGTGAAAATTAATCCCATAGTTTTCTTGTATTTTATCACGTATTCCTAGATTCTAGTGTGGCTAGTGTAATAAATGAAATGTGATTTTTATGATTTGTGCAATTACGCAACGAAAATGTGTGAGGATAAAGTGCAATTAAAGAGAAAACTTGGAGTCTGGCTCGAGTATATTCCCTAGTACGGTTAGATCAATACGACGAATTTGTAGTGAAAAGGTTAGAAATTGTGTTGAAAATCTGACTACTCATTATTTTTACGTAATTTAAGTCTCCGAAACGTTTTTGTAGCTTTTAATTATGTTCAAGACCTAATTTTATATGCCAGGATTATATATTCTTGGTTACTGCGTCCATTTATTGGAGAAATTAAACATCTTTTCACGTTTGAATATATATGAATATATGTACTATGGTGAGCATAGGTTCCGCTTCCCTAAATATTGATGCGTGTAAAACAAAATTTTCTTCCACATTATATCGCAACTTGCTAGAAATATTTCTCTGAAAGGTCAGCTTTTGCATGCAATATTTGAGACAATGTTTGAAATATCTCAGAACTTTACACGCTTAGAATGTAAATACTATGTCACGCCTTATTAATGTGCATGATAATCAACTTTACACTAGAAATTAGAAGAAGAATTAGTATCTTCCATTTAATTCCAACTACCTTTGCTTATCTTCGACAGATATGCGTAATTCGACTCCATCATGTAAACTTCTTCAGTGTCTCGTACTCAGTCAAGCTGACGAGCACTGCAGAAGTCTGCACATTGTAGACGAGATACGCTGTATCTGTCGAAGATAAGCAAAGGTAGTTGGAATTAAATGGAAGATACTAATTCTTCTTCTAATTTCTAGTTACAGGTATTCCACTAAACTTTACACTATTTTTTCGAGCTTCGCAGCTCAGTACATTTTTTATCAGAAGTTTGGGCATAAGTTTGAAAATTAATTCTCGCAATAAATGCACACAGAAAAAAACAATGTTCCCCTAGTGCTCGTCCCCAGGCTGACTAAAACTATATTGTTACGCCTCTCGTACGCCACTAGCACGCTTCTAGTGTTGAGAATCGAACATTTTTGACAGTGGTTTGTTTACACTTCCATAGAGAACAACTGGTGCGAGTTTGATCAAAGTAGTCGATTGCGTTCAGATATCACGTCGAGTTCGAAAGAAAAAAAATTATTGTGCACAAACACCTGGAAAATCCGGAGTGATCTGGTTCTAAGCTGGCTAGAGAGCTGAAGATGCTGAAAACAACAGTTTGTCAAGTGCTCAAAACCTACAAGGAAACCCTGAGTGTGGAAAGAAATCAGCGGACCCACGAAAAAACTGGAACCAAACATCGTCAGCAAAGTGTTGAGGTGCGTTAAAGCCAACCCCGGTCTTTCGATCCGAGATGTGGCCAGATGGTTCAACGCCAACTTTCAAACGGTGCGTATCATCCTTGCCAGGAAAGGATACAAGTCATATAAAGACAGTAAACATCCGAACCGGCACATGAGGCAGAATTCCGTAGCCAATAAGCGTGCCAGGCTCTTGTACGACCGTGTTTCAACGAAACACAGGGGATGAGCTTGAATCGAGGACGAATCATACGTAAAACTTGATTTTAGGAAGCTTTTCGATCACGTCGTGACATCGTGACAAGACGTGGGGATGTGCCGGGAAGATTCAAGATCGTGTATGCCGACAAGTTCGTAAAGAAGGCCAGGAATTCTTCGAATGGCCAGAAATTTTGACCAATCGAAACATACTGAGCATACATCGCGGGTATCCATCTCCTTTATTTCAGCGTTACTGATTTCGGTATCCACCGGCATTATGACAGATTCCTCCATTATATCTTCCGGCACACCTAGCATTTCCTTTTCGTTCTCGTCGTCAGCTTCTGATCCTACGTTGCCTGTGCCTCCGGTTACTGCAGATCCGTACGTTTGCTTCAATCTACTGCTTTGTTCCTTTTCGGCTGACTCTGAACATTTCGCTTGGGACATCAGGTGTTCCACTTCTTTGCATATGAAGCGTTTGTCCTTGTTTCCTTCGTAATAAATGTTTCCCTTCGGGTTGGAAAAATGCAGCGATGACGGGATTTCCTGCTTCTCGTCCATATTCGCGCCACGCACACCAGTGTAGGCACGAATGCCCAGCTCCGACGGAAACTTCTCCCGCACGATGCTTTTCCCGTGTCCACACTTAGACAAAACCGTAACGATCTCCTGGTCGGGAACCTCCGGTGGGAGATCGTATATTTGCACATAGCAGATGTGATCCTGGGCATGCGACATGTGTACTTTAACCTTTTTTCCATTCCCATAATGGAATACCAGCTCATCAGAGTTGGCATTCAGCGCGTGCATCATCGACCGCTCAGACTTGAACTTGACGAGAAGGGACTTTTCATCTGCTATTTTATATGCAGCTTCAATTTCATCATGCTCCGCACACAAGCCTTTGAAAAAAATTTGCCACTTCGCCTAAGGTTGGTTTATCCGCTCCATTGCCGA
The DNA here is from genome assembly GCA_034211315.2 of Aedes japonicus. Lineage (NCBI taxonomy): Eukaryota > Metazoa > Arthropoda > Insecta > Diptera > Culicidae > Aedes > Aedes japonicus. Next base: position 43,739 of record JASCZW010006307.1, on the reverse strand, counting down.
AGGTAAATCGCACAGTATTGCTGTTACAACAAAAGCGACCGTTTTGATGAAAAAGAACAATGCAAACAGATTACAATGCCGTAGAGAAGAAGGCTATCGCGCGAATAAACAAAACTCAACCGAACCAATCGAAAGCAGGAAGAGAACTGGTGTAACCATCTCATGCTGGACTTTTTAAACTATTTAAATTACAAACTACTTACAGAAAATTACATACTAAATTCAAATTGTGTAGTTCAATGATAAAATTGACCAACTTGTGCATCCCTACAAATCAGAATTTGATCATGTTAAAAATATGGTTTCCCCAATCAGGTTCCTGAAAAACCGGAAACAAATGGTTCAAAATTGTCTTCTTCTTTTAATTTTAAATATATAATTCTGCTGAGGCTGCGAAATCCCTTAGTATAACATAACATCCCTTCGCTATTTATCTATATTCTATGCCGTATAATCATTGCTTTCCTGTTTCCCATTACCATTTATAGATCCAGACCAATAAGAGTTATCGGACATTTTTTTTGTCTGGTTTTACTTAATCTACGTTTTTGGCATTATTCATGCTTATATAAAATGTATTTCTTCTAATTATTTGCTGTTTTCAGCTTTTCCAAGACTATTCGAAAATTAAAATATATCTAATTTTTTTTCAGTTACAAACCAGTGGATAACAGATATATATTATACTTACGCTTATTATGTTATGTGACTATAACTGTGAAAACAAATCTCAATAGATATTAATTTTATCGAAGCTGCAACAGCGGAAGTCTTTCGATGACCAGCTAAGTTACGGATATATATTCTACTATAGTTTACTGGTTTGCTCGTATTTTTATTTCACATTTTAACGTCAAATTTTTATTTTATGTTATGATATTAAATGATATGATATTATTGTATTTAAATTCATTTGATAAAAATTGCTATAGTTACTGTGAGACTCACTACAAAAAGTTTTTGTGATTCAAGGAAACGGAACAGCACTTCGAAATTTTTAGTTTACTATTCTTCATATGCTATATAATTTCAGATCATCCATGGATATTCCAAGTATTGTAAAATATGTTTGAATCAATTTTTTTTCTCATAGCTACTATATTGTCTTAACTTTCAGGTTTACAAATGGAATTGTTACTATCATTCTTACATTTACTTACTATATTAAATATTATTATAATAATCATTCACTATATTTTTTATCAGTTTAATATTTACTATATTTCATATATTACTACATGACATTGAATATATATTGGGCAGGGAGGGAGCATCAGGGTATCATTCAAACTGGAATTGGACAATGGAGTGGTATGACAACCGGCGTCTAGGAGGGAATAAACAGTATCATTTTCTTATCCTACCGATTCGATTGTGATGCTGTGAATTCTACTCCAACAGTTTCAGTGAGAGTGACGCGCCCTTCTTAACAAGCCATCCCGTAGAAAGCTTAATGAGTATTGCGAATTGGGTTATTCGGTTTGTTGGATCGTATCGTTGGAAGGAGAATCTTATGTTCCCGCGGGTTTCGCGTAAGTGTCTCTGCTTACGGGTCCGCCCAACCGTTTTTGGCCCTTCATACAGCGTTACTGTGAATGCAACCCGGTTACTCAATTTGATCTTGCTATTAAGTGGAGCTGCATACATGACAAGGTCGTAGAAGGGATGGTGGCTACCTTACATACATACATACAATTCTGCTGAGGCTGCGAAATAATTGACATATCGATCGGAGGCTGATTATGGATCTTGCTTCATACTACATTTGCGCGACCCTCTTCGTTCGATAATAATGAACCTTAACGTACGTGTAAAATTTCCCCTCGGTTAATTGCAAGCTAAAGCAAGCGTAAACAACGTAATTGTTTGCAAGCTTTCATACAACATTGTTTGCAATTTTGATACAATAAACCAGATTCCAGAGATATTTGACTTACATTTACATGAAAGATCCCATTAATTTATGCCAAATCAAGCATTCTCTTTATGTGCATTAGATAACGCAGAAAATTAAAGCAAGGAGGAGAATGAGAAGAAGGGATGAGAGATAGGTCGACTCAAACGTCACTTAGGAAATAAGATGCAAACCTCACTAGACACTGAAAATGCCTTGTCTCCTCTTTGTCTATGTTTTATGTTGTTTACGAACCTATGTGAAGAAGGGAATTATTTTTGCCGTTAGCAAGCATGGGAAAAATCGGTTCACTATGCGCTCATTTCTCACTCACACGCATAAACATTCAGAAGTGAGCGTTACCACGTTTAAATTATTCCGATTCTGTTCATTACTATTTCGCTTTCATTCTATTCGTAGAATACAGAATTGAGTAAAACTGGCAGCTGATCGTACAGCGAATGAATCGGACGGTAGCAGTGTGGACGATTTCTCATTGCCTGTTTTTTACCCGCTGAATGATTAACGATTGCATTCAGTTTGATTCAGTTAAGCGAGATTGATTGAATCACACTCATTTCTTAAAATCATACCTATGGGGGCGACCCTGGCGTAGTGGTTAACAACCATACCACTCACGCCATAGTCACGAGTTCGAATCTCACCCCCGGACAGGTTACAAAAATACCCAAAAAGGTATTTGAGTGACTACGACGGGAGATGAACCAGCCCAGGGCTGAAAATCTCGATAATAAAGGAAAAAAAAATCATACCTTAAACATCATTTACAATTTCAAATAATGATCTAACATGATGTTAAGCAATCTAATACAACACAAAAATATAAAGCGTTATTTTAAACCGTATCTCAGCTCTGATTCTCCAGCTGACTGCATTCACTGAGCCAAAATAATCTCATTCAGTGTATTCAAGTGGCAACGCATTCATTTAATATAATGTCTAGCTGAAAAATTTGTTTCGCATGATTCTGTTTTCCTCGTTTATTCTTTCTACAATGTTCGTTTTCGAGGATTCGTGTAGAATCGTTTGATGGATTATATTCAACGGAACAAATCTGCCTCTACTCGCGATCTAGGCCAAGAAGTTCAGGACCAGCATCGGAATGATTCAACGAATCAAGCGCAGGGAATGACTTGAAGACGTACAAAAAGCAGAAAGTGCCCAAACAAACCCGGAACAAAAGTCTCGTGCAAAACCAGGGCTCGGAAAGCTGTACAGCTGCATTTTGGACAATGTCGACCAGTGCATTTTTGATGGATGACGAAACATACGTTAAAGAAGATTCAAGAACGCTACCGGGGCCGCAGTTTTATACTAAATCTGTTGGGGAACGTGTGCCAACCGCAGATACGACTGTTGCGATGGAGAAATTCGGTCAGAAGGTGCTCATTTGGCAAGCTATTTGCACATGTGGCTTGCGTTCTTCAATTTTCTATACAAAAGGAACTATAAATGCCGAGATTTATCAAAAGGAATGTTTGAAGAACAGGTTGCTACCATTGTATAGAAAGCACCAGTCCCCTCCTCTCTTCTGGCCAGATTTGGCATCGGCACATTACGCCAAATCCACTCTACAGTGGCTGATTTTATTATTTGGAAGTTTATAACTACTTTTCGATACACTCCTTAGGAAACATCACACTCATAAACTATTCTGTTAGCAACCGAGGGTTGCTATTTTCAATCGCTGGTGCTCATGGGAGTGAATTAGTTTTCCCATGCTTGGTCGTTAGTTCGAGTGTGATGTTCGTAACATTAAAATCGACCAGGAAAGAAGATTTAATATGTGAAATAGTTGAATTAAGAACGTATTTGTGTTGAAGAAGAATAAAGTAGTTAACTGAATAACTGAACTGAATAATTTTAGTTGAAGTGTAAAAGCTGTATACTTACCTGTCTGATCTGCTGGGAAATCGCTTCCTTGGATGATCGTCGTCGTCGCCGTTGTAACCATTATCGTCGCCGTTGTGCCTGCAAAGAAATATGAAACACTGGGGCACAACTTAACCGTCAGTTGGAAGAAGCAGAATATTGTGCAGGTGAAATTCACGATTAGAATTCATACGATTAGGTCCCAACACAGTGTTGGTGGTGAGTGTACTAGCTAATGATAGTGCATGCCCACACTTTCCTGCATGTGTTCGAGATGATATTGGCTATCTCGCCAACGGGCTCGAAACCTTAATTTTTTTTTGTTAAAACACAGAACGTTCCGACGAGTGGCTTCCGGATACGGTTCATAGGAGTCGTGAAATTCTTCTTTTGGCCCGTAGATGCGATGGGAACCACTGGTCGGACGACGATGGTTAGCCTACAAGCCATCAAAATCGGGGCTACCCAGAGAACACTAAGTGATCCGAAATCTTCTGCAATCTACAATTCGGTCCATGAAATCGGCAGGAACACCTTCACGTGAAGGATATGTTCTTTTACAAGCGAACAAAACGAAAATGGATTAGCATTGCCATATGAGAATAGTTAGCATAAGCCTTGACACGCATTTAACACACCAAACTTTTCATTAAAATCACCGTTTATTAAGCAGCGTTACTTTCAGACACAAAATACTTTAGAAATTCTTATTTTCTCACACTTGGCTTATTCATCTATCTAATTACCGTTTACTTAATTATTCCTAGTTCTGTAACCGCCAATAAATCTGAAATCTATGAATCTCTGTAACCTTTATAATTTTCGCTCAAAACACAATTAATATGATTTGAATGAAGTGTGGACGTAAAATATGAAATTTACAAATCGTAATATTACACTAATCGAAAATACCTATTGCAATTCATAAATTATACCATATGAAACATCTCAAACGCACAAATCGTTCCCTCCATAAGGTTACTATAAATTTCACAAGGACTCGTATAAAATCATTATCTATTTGAAATGATGTTTATACGTTTATCTTAACAGTTCCATAGAGCACCTTATGATTTTCGTAAACGTCCCAAGGGGATTGCAAAACAATATAAATGACGCAGCAAAAAGACATCATCTTGAGAATTATTCGACTAAAATTTATGCGAGGTAATCCTTTTCCCAGTAATTAAACACAAAATTTCAAATTATAAATTATTCTCCATCCTTAACAGAATCCGAATGAGCTACCAGAGAACTGCAACAAACTCAGCAACTTAAATCATTCATTCTAGTTGTCACGGTGCCTTTTTATACTAACAGAGAAATCGTGTTGGTTTGTATCTATGGTGATAAAGTACCTGCTGGACGTCGGAATCTGCTGCAACAAAAAAAAACGCATGGCTTTCTTGTATATGGCAGGAAGCTTATCGTCGATTATAGACCACAACCTCAACGACAGCGACGGACAGGTGTGAGCGAAACTTTGATATAATATCATTATTTCACTGTTCGATTTGCAAATAAATATGGTCGTATCTGCATTTCCTCATATATCATGAGGTAGAGTAAGGAATGACCCTTGATAATATCATACGTCGAAGTTTAATACTAAAAAAACGACAATAGCTAACAAAATGCCTATGTTATGCATTTGATTATCATACACTCCCGTTTCATTTTCCTCAATTTCTGAGTACAATTGTATACTATTTTTTTTTCTCACGGAAATGTTACTCAATTTTCGTAAAAACTGGATCTACTCAATTTTATGAGTTGATCCACTTTTTACGAAAATTGAGTAAAATTTCAGTGAGAGAAAAAGAGATAGTATACAATTGTACTCAAAAATTTAGTAAAATGAAACGGGAGTGTAGACCATACCAAAGTGTCATAAGGCTGTGTAATGAAAATCATACAACTATCGTATCCAAAAGGCAATTGTAGACAAAGACAACACACAACATATTTCATAAGGTAAAAGTATGCAATTCAAACCGATTCCTTGTGGCTAAATTTCATAAGGTTTTTGAATGAATTTCGTTAGTGTTTTTTCGCCAGTGTAGGATACTTCAGTTAAAAGTACACTATGATAAGTTATTATGTTTTATTCCGTGAAATTCCGTGGAACAACTTGCAATTCTGCAATTGGCATTCTGTCAAATTCAGCTAACTCTGTTTGCACTATCACAGTTGCCCGAGAAGAATCCCCACTTGAAGCCAAAAAACATTTGCATTTAAAAACATGGGCAAAAATTGCCGATTTTTCATGGGTTTACCTTAGCCCGCACTGACAAAACTACCCATGCAGCATCAATCATAGTAACCCATGAGTCAGTAGACAAAATTTGACAGCTCTATCAGTCGAACTCTAACCGTGATGGCAAAAACTCCGTTCAGAACTGTGCGCGTTCAAAGAACGGCCTCCCATAGCGTCGAAAACGGACATCGTGCGGCACTTTGTGGAGCCCGGTTCCGGACGGCCGACGACCCTGAGCGAGAAGAAGCTCCAAAGGATGCTGAAGAGGAAGACCGAGGGAAAAGTGGCTACATCGCAGCGTGCGCTTGACCGGGAGGTCGAATCAACCGACCAAACAGTGAAAAAGTACCTGCCGAACATGAACATACATGTCAGGAAGCGAGAAGGAGATGTCAAAGCCGCTCTTCCTTCGCTCCGGACTGGCCGTGAACGGGGAAATTTATAGTACGAGAAATGCTTGCCGGAAATTGCATCGTTCATAAACAAATACAATAAGGGCGAAGGCGCGGTGTTCTGGGGATCTGCGTCGGCCCACTACTCGAAGCAATCATTGGAGGAGATAGAGCGGCTGAATATCGATGTGGAACCCAAGTCGGCGAACCCGCCCAACGCACCCCAGCAGCATCCCATCGAGAATTTCTGGGCCAACCTGAAGCGTAAGATCTACTCCAACAATTTTGTCGTGAAAACTGAGGAGGAATTGATAAATAAAACGAAGAAAGAACTCGTCCGCCATTGTAAATGTTCCGGTGTACTGCCGGAAGCCGCTCGCAAGGGCGTAGATTTGTTTTTGCAAGTAAGCTGAAATAATTACCTTCCATGGGAAATTTATCAAAAGCTTTTATCTGTCTTGAAAAAATGATGTTAATTTAATACAGACATGAAAGCAGCCCGTAGAAAGGTTTGTGCTGCTTTGATTTTTGAGACCTTGAACAGAAAATGCGGCCTGTTTGCACACAAATGGAACGTTCAAAATATCTCAATATACTAGGTTACATCCTTTGTCGCTCGGATCGAAACTATCGAGCAGTTGGGTAGCGTTTCGTTTCGGTGAATTATATCACACAATGATCGCCTCTTTGTCGGCAAACACTGCTTCCAAAGTTGACAACGACGTCGACGACGACGACAATGATGACAGGGTCCACTGAAGATCAAAAACGATCCCGAAGAATGACTGTGCATCCGAAGGTCACTTCCCTGTCTGACGCATTTTAAAGTGATTTATCTGGTGCATTTCCTCTGCGTGCTCTAGGTTGTAAAAAGATAAAAACCGCATTAGAAGTCAGTCGTCGTCGTGGGCGGTTTGGTTATCGTTGCATGTTGTGTCTTATTTTAGCAATAAAATTGCCAACTGACAAACGCTTAGTGAGTTTGTGTCCTTGACCATTCTTGATTGGCTTTCCTCTGCAATCAGCAAGTTCAAAGAAAGGCCGCTTATCGCTTCGATCAAACATAAAATTAGAGACATTTTACCTTTTCATTGGTTGCATTTCCGAATTTGCCGATTTTGAAACGCACTTATTATCATAGTAGCAAGGTCAGTTAGATTGATTGATTTTTACACTAGCCTAATTGAATTACGAACAAAACCGAATTCAACCAATCGATTTGAATTTGATCACCCTTTGTGAGTAATTCTCATTGACCGTGCACCAATCGCCTTCTTCGACTCGGACGCTACCGATAATTAGATTTAACTGACCTGACTTCGGATGTCGTTCAATTCGTTCGGTTCAAAAGAGGATTCCGAATTACATACACTGTCTAATAGCGGAAGCAGTGCAAGAGGTATGCGCGATTTATGAGACGATGACGACGACGTCGACCAAGCCGTTGTAATTAATTCTCGTGGCGGGAATTTAGGATGAAATTATCTCCAGTTTAATGACGATTTTCTCGGTAGAGAATGCTTGCGTGAGTGCGGTGGACGGAAGGGGGGGCGTGCCGTGTGGAGGTGTAATAAATCGGGAATTGATTCAATTGCTGCTGCGAAGACTGAAGACGACGACGACGACGACGAATAGAATAGAAGTCGGTCTCGGTAGGGGAGGACCATTAAAATAAACTATTTATTCATTAGAAGATGTTTGCGATCCGTGAGATGCGCCGCTCGTCGATGCTGGAAGTGGGAGTTTGACCAGCGCGAAGACATGTTTGATGGGGACAGATTGATGATCCACGATGGGAGGGTAGGTGTGTGCCCTACCAATGTGGAATCTTCTGATGCTTATGCTTCTTTTCGATGGCTTTATTGTGTTTTCCGAGAATGAGGTCGCCGCGGTCAGGTTCAGAGAGTTTGTTATTATTTCTCGATAATTGTGTCGATGAAATTGAAGGTTGAGGGGGATAGAAGGGCGGAAAAGAAATGGTTTCTTTTGTGACGTTTGATTGAGGAAATGAACTACTTTTATGAGTTTGTCAAGACTTAATGGGAAGATGGGTCGTTGTTTGAATTGAAAAAAGTTGTGGGAAGAATGATAAACACTGGTTTTATTAGCTGTAAATTCTGTTTGTCATGGTTAAGGTAAACAATACTTGGAAATTGATCATTCTAGACCTTTGAAACGACCGAGAAGCTGAATCACTTTCTAAATAATCTACTCACCTACAAAATAGATATTGCGTGATGAGGCAAGCTTAAGTGCTCTGTCGCCCTGAACCAAGTTGAATTGGGCTTGTGATTAACGCGTCAAAAACAAAATTAATGAGAGGAAAAGGCTCACAAGATAACAATGTTAGCCTCCCTGCAATTCAGATCAGCGATGATGAAATCGAGGCGGTAGATAAATTCGCGTGTCTGGACTCATTGGTGACCGCCACAAACGACGCTAGAAGAGAGATACTAAGGTGCATCTTCCCTATTTTGGACTCCGAAAGGTGGCAGGTTCGAACAAACTTTGCCGAACTACAAAGTTGACCATCTACAAGAGATTGAATTAACCGGTAGCCTTCTACGGCCACGAAACATGGACAATGCTCGTAGAAGACCAACGTGCCCCTGAAACGGATGGTGCTGCGTAAAATCTACGGTGGAGTGCAGATGGGAGACGGAACGTGGAGGAGGCGAATGAACCACGAATTACATTAGTTGCTGGGAGAACCTTCCATCGTTCACACCGCCAAAATCGGTTGACTACGGTGGGTTGGGCGTGTTGTAAGAATGTCGGGTGTCAGCCCAGTTAAATTGATTCAAACCAACTGGCACATGAAGAAGAGGCGTGCAACGAGCAAGGGGGATCGATCAAGAAGCCTCTTTGTACAGCAGAGGTTACTGCAACCTTGGTCTGATTGGTAGGGTAAATGATGGAGTTGTGATGATGCAAATTTATATTATGCATCTGGTGCGTGAGCAGAATGCAATGACAAAATTTGATAATTTCTACAAAAACTGTTTTTTAAGGACACCCTAATCTACACCATCAAAATAGCTCTGAACTATAGCAGGGCACAGCGCCAGATGCTTCAGTCGTGAATGAACAGCTTGTAGCGTGTTATATAAACGCGTTTTTTCATTCTAACTTTTAAGTTTCAATTCTTAGGAAAAATAATCTTCAGACGAAGTGTAGGGAAAAATATGATACAAGTTTTTGCTGAACTAAACGTTTGAGTATATTTTATTGTTCAAAAGTTAGGGGCAATTTTGAAGAAAAAAAGTCCGATTTCAAGCAGTCCCCGCTCGTGTGTCCCAGGAGTACCCGGGCTCATTAATATAGCATTATGTTCCTTGATACCCATTAAAATAAGAATTTGATGATTTTCTGGCCAATTCTCGCCTAAACAATCATAAGGGCGAAAAGAAAAAACGCATGTCATTAGTTAAAATTACTCTTAACTTTTGAATCACAAGCAGTTTAAAAAACTTTGATAGGCAAAAATGTGCGCTATAACGTTTTCTATATTTTGTTTCAAGATCACTTAATCCTAAAATGGGAAACAAAAAAGTTATAATAAAAAAACGCGTTTTTTTTAGACACCCTGATATAAAGCAGAAAAATAGCTCTCTCATGGCCGAATGAAGAGATAGAAAAATGAAATCTTCAGTAAAATTGGTTGAAATTATATTTCCTATAAACTTGCTTATGACATCACTCTTCTATTGTGTTTCGTTCAAAAGTTAGCAACAGCGCCGCCCTAAAGCCGGTAAAGTTTGGAACTACCAAATTATCACCACAAGATGGACAACTTGTTCAGATACGACTTAGTAGAAGACACCATGATTCGGAAACGTAACCCTTAGGAGTTATTAATTTCACCGTGAAAAAAGGCTTTTCCGACCACTGTGGGGCGGGTAGAAGAACCGCCCTCTTTTCACAAATTGTTAGCAATGGGGAGTTGGCATTCCCACTCTCCCCATACGGAGTGCTTCATTCGGGTGCCCTGATGGTCCCTTCCATTCCCAGGAATTTTTTTTATAATAGTGTATATATTTGAAGCGTAAAGCGTCGTCATATTATGCGAGAAAAACACAAGCCTTCTTGGAAAGCCAAAACATGACTGCTGGCCTCGACTTCATTGTTTGACCGATTCCACCAACCCCAAATTGTGGGAAATGAACAAACCATGACCTTGGTCTTCCGCTTCAGTGTTGTGTGCTGTATTTTCGGTCAGAACCAAGGCCGTATTTTGGAACTCAAAAAAAACGCGTTCGTACACGCTTGTGATAAAATGATCTTCATTTCGAGATCCGAAATACGGCCCCAGGCTTCCGTTCGACACTCTCGCCTTTCTCCATAAGGAAGATGCTGTTGTAAATGCCCGAAAGCCTGTATCATTCGACGGACAAGACTTCAAAACTAACTTCTTCGCTCTAGGGTGGAACTGGCAGTACGAACAAACCATCGACCGTAGTTGCTCGATTGATTTTGCAATACTTGCTGCAAATTATCTGATAACGCTGTCTATCGTTTTTTGTGCGCTAAAGAATTGCTACGATGGACGGTGCATAGGTGAATTCGCCGGCTGGTAAATGAATGGTCATCGCGTATCATTGGTACTTCCCGTACTTGCAGGTATAAAGATCCCACTTAGTGGTCCTTAGCCTCTTGTTCTCTAACTCCATTCCCTTTTTGATCGTCGTTTGTTGACAGAAAAAATGAGGCCGAACTCTCCGAAGGATGAGGATTATTCGAGCGTCTGGTCTCCATGTTAGGGTTGGCCAACCCCCGAACATCTTGACAGATGACCTTAGTTTCACGTACCCATCTACGAATTGTAGATGTCTCCACCGTGCATAAACAAAAGGGCCATCCATTCTCGATACTAGCGCTTTTAGCCTTGGAATACATGTTCTCGTTTCCTTATGTGCGGATGTTAAAAGCAGTGCAAGAACAAATGTTTAATGAGGCGTAAGGTTGATGTGGCTTTCTTGCCTTTAATTTGATTTCAATTCTGTCGAATATAAATCATCATAACTTGCACGGCAGGACAATTTATCTCAATTTTTAATCGTTTTTGACTTACATCAGATCGATGTTTTAGATATGTCGACTCGTCAATCTCAGTCACATTTAATCAAATATGAGTGACTCCTCTTTTGACGAAAGTGAGTCAAAATCGATTCAAATTTGAGTCAAATTGTCCCACCGTATGATAAAGGGAATGAGAGAAAGTGAAACGAAGCGGGAGAAGAGAGAGAGAGAGGAAAACGGAAGATGAAGAATGCTGAAGATGAGATTATTTTTATTTAAAGTATAAGTTTCTCCTTTATTTAATGCATGAGTTATACCCCGTTCGCACTACAACATATATTACGTGAAATAGAGTATCTTGATATAAAATGCCATGCCCATTGATTTCAGTGAAGACTAGATGTATAGATGCTGATATCAAGATACTCTATATCAAGTAATATAGGTCGAAGTGTTTACGGGGTATTAAACTTCTCTCGGCATCAAGCATAATACTTGATGAAGTTTGTGCTGAAGATTTCCGTGCCTCACATATTGAGAAGTATAGTGTGCCATTTAAAAGTGAAGTAAGATGCCATTTTACTCACGTCTTGCTAGTTTTCAGATATTTTTCTGCTGAAAATTGATTTTATAATTACGGTTTTTAAATTACGCAATCTGTTGATAGTAGTCTAATTCTCGTGTGTGTTTATACTCCTATATGTTTTCTGTAAGAAGGGTAAAAATACCCACCATTTAACGTTTAGAAAAAATTACAACATATCGTCAGCATTATATTCATTAAGTACGAACATGAGCTCCACAGCTTTAAAAATAACAATCGATGTAAATACGTTCAATTGATAATTTGTTCAAGGATTGATTTGATTTGATAGAACCAGTGAGCCAAGATTGGCGGGGTAGATTGACTTTACTCTGGAGCTGTCAAGTTGTTACCGGATTGATGGCGGCTGACCATCGTCCTCGTGACAGCGTGAGTCTCTAATGAGTGCTGTGCACGATGGTCTTCCGGTGTGACAGGGGGTTGGTGCAGGCCCTACAAGCCAGCCGTAAAAAACATAGGTAAAGGAAACACACATTGTTAATACAGACTAACCATCGGAAGCCGGGAAATGGTACTGTAAGTCTCTTCATTTTTTTGGAAGTACCAGTATTCTTTCCGACTTTTTGAAGGTCCGCCAGTTCAACATGGACGGTTTGCTGGAAAGAATTGACGATACATACGCATAGGGATGGTCTTTCAAGGCTGCTGTTATACACACGAGCTAGGTACACCTTTTATCGTGATTGGCGATACGCAAAAGCGAAATGCATCGCTTCCAAGAACACGACCATACGTAGCCATTTTTTCAAACACAGCCTCCCACATTGGTACACCTGGAGATCACCAGAAAAGACCAAAATCACAAACCACGTCGATATTGTTGATGACCTACGGCGGCAGGAACTTTGATTCGGACCACAACATGTTTATTATCAAAATGCGTCAAAGACTTTCCGTTACCAAAAGCATTCGGTATCAGCATCCGCCACGGTATAATTAGGAATGACTGAAGCTACTGGAAGTCGCAACTGATTACGCGCAAAGTTTAAAGGCAGCGTTGTCGGATGAGAGAGAGAGAGAGAGAGAGAGAGAGAGAGAGAGACGACCGAAGCTGCAGCCAGGGATGCCCGATATTTTTTTCAAATATCTGTGATAAAAATACGAAATGTCTGGGAATGTCTATAAAAGTCTGTATTTTTGTTTTACAAAATGACAAAATTAAAAATTTACTTTAGACGAGTTTTGTCATTTTCGCTATAATTCTGATTATGTAAACATTTCTGCATGTAATTCTTGGATTGTATGCAACTTTACACTATTGTTTCATATTTTTAAAGCGGAACTGAAGCTTGATGACACAGTTTTCAAGACAAAAAATTTCCCCTGTAAGGTTCTTTCCAGTTTTGTACTTTAAAATCAAAATTTAGTTTTCATTTGATAAATTCAACAGACTTTTCATTGGTTCAACAATACATAGAAATTTTTTTTTTAACAATTTGCGCTCGTTTAATTCCAAGCCAAAGGAGGCTTAAGCAACGCAATTGGTTGTAGTCCTTGATGCGCCGTACGACAATGTTTGCAATCTTTCACACAACAGGCTTGATTCAGGCGTTATCTGGCTTAATATTACATGAAATATCCCATTATTTTCTGCCAAATCTAGCATTCCCTCTATGTGCATTAGAAACGCAGAAAATTCAATGTTTCTTTTTATCTGTGTAACCATTGAATTTCAAAATTAAAAAAGTCAATTTTCCGTTAAATGAATTACAAAGTTGAATTCAAATTTTTTATTTTTATTTCATTAGTAAAAAAACACTACAATGACACAGAAAACATTTTTTTTTTGTAGATTAAAACGAGGGGCTGTCATTTTCGATTTAAACATTTGTGTTTCATTTGTATGTGAGACCCTCCTTTCAGGGAAGGGAGCGGTCTTTTACTATCATAAGAACCTTTTCCTGCTCCAAAAACCCCTTAATATTAAATTTCACGCTGATCGGTTCAATAGTTTTCGAGTCTACAGACAGAAATTTGTTTTTATTTACACGGGAAATAATCCACACATATTTATTGGCAAAAATCCATAGAAAATTCCACATAATACTGATGTGTTCACACATAAACAGCACCCTCTGAGAATGACAAATAAAAAGTACGTGTGGCCACACATAGTGGTCATGTGTGCACATAGGAAGTATGTGTGGCTACAAATAGATATCATTTGTTGATTATAGTGCAATAAATCATAGATGGGACACATAGATATTATCATTGCTTTTTTATCAGTGTATATAGATTCTCTGAACTTTGGAAGCATTATCGAAAACTTCATGTATATATTGATACACTTCTTGATTTTCTTACACTTCTCAACTACGGGGAAATTTTCTTACTGATCAAATCATCCATACGAGGTGAGATGGAAAGTAAGGAATTTTAATTCCTGCATGAGTGTGTGTCCTCATAGTAAGGTGTAAACAGTAGGATAGATGGTTTTTACCTTATTTTAATATTTTGTGAAGAATATAATTATGGTCATATGAATTAATTTTGTATAGACTGCTTCTTCGGTTAGTCAGTGATTATCTCTTGAATTGCAGAGAAGCTCTCTCCTGATTTCCTGCAAGGCACTTTGCTAAAATTTTGGGAAGTTTACTCCTGAACCTCACACAAAATTCCTCATGAACTTCTTGGTAGTCACTCCTTATTTTTTTTGAAATTCGCATTTAAGAACCCAACCTTACTTTTCCAGAAACAATTGTTGCATTTTGCTGAATATAGTTTCTTTCTTCTGAGAATCCCACTAAAGTTATCAGAAGTTTCTTCCAACTTCTGAACTGAAAGTCACCATTTTTCCTGAACTTCTGAGGAATAATTCTCTTCTGCCAACTTCAGGGAAGTATTCTCCTGAACTTCGGGGAAGTTTGTTCCTGAATTTCTGAGGAACTCCTGCTTGAGCTACTAGAAAGTTTCCCCTCCACTTCAGGAAAGTTTCTTCCTGATTTTATCAAACGTATCTACCTGAACTTCTGTGATTTCCTGAACTCCAAAAAGTTCTCATTCTGAAATGCTGGAATGTTCGATTCGAAACTCTAGGGAACCTCTTTAGCACTTCTGGGTAGTTCCAACTAAACTTTTGGTCTCTTCCGAACTTCTGAGAAGTCCCTCTTGTAAACTTTTGAGGAGTTCTTTACTGATTTTTTTTTAAATTCCTTCTTGATCGTACAGGTGCCCTCTCTGGTAAGTTTCTTCCTGAAATTTGGGAAGGTTTTTTCTGAGCTTATTCTTTCCAAACTTCTGATTGGTGCCACCCTGAAATGCGAGGACATTTTTATTTAAATTTCGGCAAAGCCGTCTCCAATTTTCTTAGAAAATTTCCTAATATTTGTTCTTGAAGTTTTATCCTGGACTTCCAAAATTTTGGGAAGTTTTGTCCAGAACTTTGAGGAAGTTTGTTCCGGAACTATTAGAAAATTGGTGCGCAAATGAGAAGAAAGTACCCTCTATGCTCCTGGGAAGTTTCTTTCTGTTCTCTCTAAAGAATTTTGAGAAATCCTTATTCTGAAATTTTGAAATGCCGAAGAACACTTCCCGAAAAAAGTTTTTCCAGATTTTTCGGGAAATTATAGGTAGTTCCCGTCTGAAATTTGGGTAAGTTTTTTTCTAAACCTCTGGGAAATTCAATCTTGAATTTCAGAGAAGAACTCCAGAACTTCTGAAAAGTTCCAAACTTCAAAAAATATCATCTTTCCTGGAGCTCTGATAAGTCCTATCCTGATTCTTGGGAAAGTTTTGTCCTGAAATTCTGGTAAGTATGATCTTGAACTTCGGTAAGGTTCGGTCCTGAACTTTTGAAGATTCGTCTTGCTTGAACTGCTTGCTCCCAATGTTTCTGAGAAGTTTCTACCTGACAATCAGAGAAGTTTTTTTTTTCGAGGAAGTCTCTTCCTCGGGAATTATCTTTCCGAAGCTCTGGGAAGCCTACTGCTAAACTTTCTGGAATGTACCCTAAATTCTGGGTCTTTTCTCTCTATACTTCCAGGATATTCAGGGATATTCTGAAATGATGCGTTTAGTAGTACTTTGGAAAAATTCAGAGTCTTAAGATTTATTTCAATAGCTCATAACTTTTACTGCTGTTCTGCCCCCGAGTTGCAACCGGCTGGACTATTGAGCAAATGTTAGGATCACAAAAGTAATGGTTTTCAAACGAGAGAATAAAATTTACTTTTTGTTATTCCGACCCTAGGCATATTGGTTGGCCAATTAATTCGAGTTCCTTGTCAATATCCTACCACGTTTGCTGGCTTCACGGCGAAAGCCTCTGACGATGCCCATATTAATGTTTGAAAATTATTTTTATCCTTCTTATCAACATGCAACTCTAGGAGGGGACAGCAATTTCTGCTAGAAACAGAGATGTGAAGCGAAAGTTTTGATATATCCGTAAAAGCACGGCAGGTTGTGAAATTGACTAGAAGTTGTTCAAATTGAGCGTAGGGCAGCTATGCCAAAAAGTTGGCCCACCACTTTCGTTTCTTCAAGGATTTCTACTTTAAATGATACCTACGATATTTTGAAATATTTCAACAAAGCTTCTTACCGTGTCTACAATACTATTCAGATCCTCCTATGTTTTAAATCTGAACTTCAGTGAATACCTTTATTTGAAATTTAAAAAAATATTTTAAATGTCTGTAAAAGTCTGCAACCTAAATAAAATGTCTGCTAAATGTCTGCATCGTTAAAAAAGTCTGCAACAAAAACGAAAAGTCTGCAAATTTACAGACATGTCTGTAAATATGGCATCCCTGGCTGCAGCAGAAATGAACCCGTCAAAATGTGGAGCGATACACACAGAAGTGAAGCCTTTTTTTTGCGATGAGAAGCGCAGCCTGGAGAAGTTGGAGTTCAAAAAATGGCCGCTGCATAATTCTCAGGACACACAAAAGTTCTAGACAAAGTCGTCAAAAAGTCGAAAGTAACAATTGTAAACAATTACTTAAAATGTATAATTTCTGGAAATGCCAGGTTGCTAACATCTATATCCACTATCGACGGAAAGATAATAACTCCCTGTATCTGTTTCCGGTGCTATTTTGTTTGTGGGAGCAAGCAGATCCCAGAAAAGTACGCTAGAAGTCATTGTTTACAAATGTTATTTTCGACCTTTTGACTATTTTGTCTAGAGCTCTTCTAAGAAACTCAACGTATTCTGCAAAGACTTTGTGCCGCTAGCCGGAAGGTGCCAGGATAACGGATAAGTAGCTTGACGTATCGTAGAAATATCTTGACGAGGTGATTGAAAGGTAGAAGCAGCACTACGATGAACACCTGAATGGCGTAGAGGCAGAACATCAAGTCTGCAGGAAAAATGACTACATCGGAACGGCGGATGAGGGAGATGTGCCAACTTCCACGATAAGCGGTGTTAAAGATGCATACACATCAACGCTAGTGAGCGTGTTCAATCATTCATAGAGCATTCTATGCCCAACGTTATGGTGAGTCTTGTTGTCAATATTCTCATGGAAGAATAACAAACAAACCCTTTCATTTTGTCTTGGTTATATGCAAGCTAACCAACACACGTGAAGTGCTGCCAAATGATCTACTTCATTTTTGGGTGTAGTAGTGGGGAGCGTTAACTTGATTATATTTTTCCTGATTAAAATCAGTACGATTTATATATGTACACAGATGGGCTCAAGATAGGTTCCGCTTTCCTAATTACTTCTTGCTCAAAATGGAAAATGTGATTCGAATTAGGTCGATAAATTGTTCCGGTCTAAAGTTACCGCCAGAATAAACGGTCTAAAACAAAATCGTGTAAAAAAATGACCTTATATAAAAGAAAATTTGACTGCAGTTTTTTGGCTTGATAGTATAGTTGTGTGGCAAGTACAATCATACCCTATGCCCAGGGAGTCGAGGTGTAGCTTTGCGCCTTTACCAACTGAGCTAAGGGAGGGCCCAATGTGCCTATTAAACATGAAGTCCAGCAATTCAGTAAGGTGCGTTTTTGCCATCTTTCACTCGCACTCTTCACTTCCACGTGGGGAGATTCTCAGTGTTCAGATATGTCAGAAAATACAGGTTCTTGCTCCTACATACTTCAAAAATTTGGTAGATTTGTTTAAATATATTCATTTTAATCAATTCTAGAGCCCTCGAAAGTCAAAAACATTCAACCAACTCGGCTTCAAGCGCCTGGTTAGCTCTATCGTCGAAAAGGTCGATCGATTTCCAACACCAAAGTACAACGAATCCACACCGCTGGCTGCTGACAGTTTTCGGATTCCATAAAACTAAATTTACAACCAGCAATAACAATTCACGATTTCCGTTGGAACACATCAAATCGCTTAGCTGAGCATATGCAAAACTCCTAAAAGTTGGTATGTATCCTCGCCTAGCCTGGGAGCAATAAATTATCCTTCCGGTCCTTAGTCGCCCCGGAGCCCTTCCATCACCATACACCGATAACAATAAAATCAATTCTAAAAATATTTACATCTTCGATTTTTAATATTCCACCGATTTGCACACCCTTCCCGCTTCCGGAATTGATGCACTCGGAGAATACTTCCCCTCGCAGTTCCCACCGTAGCCCATCATCGTCCAAAACTCTGCGGATATGTGACACAGTCAATCAACCTCAAAAATGGTTGCATCCCCCTTTTCTGCCAATGCAATGCTTGGAATGGCGAAACAATAGCCCAAACGCATCATCTATCTGTCAAAAATTAAATATTTACGAGCAATCAAATGTACGTGTGTCGAACTCATCAAAATATTCGAGTGCACCCCGCCGTCGTCGTTTGCGAGGTTGAAAGCAAAGGGTCCCCCTTCCTTTGCACTCTTGTGTGCCAAAAATTCAGCGCCCGAAATTCGCAGTCGAAGGTCAACAAGCAGCGCTTGACTGAGTTGTCCCTGACGACTGCGCGTTGATTTGATGTGTTTTGCATTTTTCTTTTTCTCTTTCGGGAATGATTCAGGAAATAATTCCGACGCGGTAGGAGTCGAGCGTGTTTCATCCTCTAAGCTAGAAGCAGATCATCGCATATCTGCGTCTCGTAAAGTGTGAGCTTCCGAGGTAATAAAATAAAACAGCTCACTTCCTTCCGGAGGCTGGAAATCTCGCACGACCGGGAGCCGTTCTGCAACTCCGGAGAAGATCTCCGAGTGATATGCAGATTGCGCTGGTCGTCGTCATCGACGTCTCCCAAGCAGTCTCCAGCCGGTGGAAGCGACGGATCGGATTGATAACAAAATGCAAATAAAAATAAATTATATTTATTCGCAAAATAAATTGATCCCGTGTGCGAACGGAAACTGCGCAAACAAACAAATCGAGTGGTTTTTCTTATTTTTTGTTTCCCGTTTTCCGCCCTTTTGTTGAGGGTTTTGGTGGGTGGGGGGTGATGCAGTAAATTAGAAACGATATTAGATTATGAGGCAAACAGTCGCTATCAATCGATCAACGACAGGAGGTTTGGTTGGACCATTTTTTACATCGAATTACCGTCATCGTCAGTATGGAGAGAGTTTTTTTTATCGATTGTTTGCTGGAGTTATCAACTAGGGATTGTTATTGTCATCACAAAATGTTCGGCAAACCGATCATAGCACTTATCATCATGTAGGAAGATGTGTTTGAAAGGCAGTTAAACTACATACAAGTTCTTATCTTAACAGGGGAACATGCCATTATAATAAATTGGAATTTGTATGGCAGTTATCTGATTTGGAAGAGATCTAGGAGACACTACACACTTATTTTTTTCATTGAGAGGCTGAGATTCAAGATTTTTTCCGAGAATCAGCTGATAAACAAAAGGGATGTTGGTAAAAGTAATTAGCGACTTGATCTGCTGTTATGTACACACATGGATTTTTTTTATTGCCAAATGTTGGTCAGCAAATTGCCCAGACGGGGGCCCCGATGAGTGGTCGACTTGGCGAGCAACCGTTGGTCAGGTTGCTGATGCCTGAGCTGGCTGTTGCTAGCAAGCGGCTGGCTAGGCAGTCAGTTGACCAAGATAGGGGCGAATTTATTGCCAATTCGGTTGGCAGCCATCTTGGTATGAGCTAGCTGGGTTCACATCATCGCTAATGTGTGCCAAAAATGCATTTACTGCATTAACATTAGCATGATCTCATATCAGTCATTAGCAGATAATTTTAATGGTCAAATCTGAAATCGGTACGAATATTTAAAAAAAAAATACTAGACAGCTTATCTTTTACCAAAATGAATCCTGCTCTTCAACATCCCTGGGATTTTTTGTTGAAGTGCAGCGATGTTCTTTGGCTTCCAATAAAGCGAGTATCACGTCAACATATATCTACCCTTTCCTTATTTGACCTGGATTCGGTGTCGGTATTGTCTTAGTTTGGGATTACCAGCTTTTACTAAAACTAAAACGTCATCAGCATTTTTACGTATAGAGTCAGTGTTTTTAACTACGCCACCACAATTTTACGTACAGAGTCAATTTTTCAGCTTAAAACAATTAAAGATCCTTTCTTAAGAAAGAAGCGGTATCTCACTCATTTTATAGGCTTCTGCATGATTGAAATGGCTTTTTGCACGAATTATTTCAGACTACCTCACAAGAGAATGCCCCAAACATTGTAGAGAAAAGCCCGCCCTTTATCCATAAACTGTTAACAAAGGGAGTTGGCATTGCCACTCTTCCCATCAAGTTCACTTCAATAAGGTGCCCTGATGGCCCCTCCAATATCCCGATTATATGAATTTATACATAAGAGAATATTCTTTATGTATGTACAAAATATACTTGACATCGACAGATATGTTACCGAAAAGAAAAAATAATGTTTGTATTAATATCATAAAAGTCTTGATAAAACTAAAAACAGAATAGATCAATCCAATTATCAACAAAGTTCCATTAAAAGATAATTGCTATTTTTTTCCGCAAAGCAAGAGATTATTATTTGAGGCATGATTTCAAAAGTATTTTTTTCTGTATTCTAGTAGCATTTCTAAGCATGCAGCATGAGCAATCGATGAGCCTGGTTTGATGATTTCTGAAATAAATTCGGTTGTTGTTTTTGGAGCATTTATTGGATCGTAGAACAACCAAAGCGATAGGTTATTTTAGGTACGTTCGAACTAATAATAGTATATCTGGACATACTTGTTCCAAATCGTACCGCAAAGAACCTGGTGTGGGTCCTGCTACCTTTCGATGTAAATTGGTCTGGACTCGAGTCAAACTATCAATGAACGCAATCTCTGAGCTACAATATTTGTTTTCGGACTGACGCTTATTTGATCATCATCATCTTTAGCACTCCAGGTGTGGCATGGTATATGTCCTGCCTTAGCATATTTCTCTTTGAAACAACATTGGTGTTTCTTTCTTGGTGACAGTAGCAACCATGGCAACCAAACCCATAACTAGGAACGCGAATCCCCAGAAGACCTTGACTGCGAGATTCAAGGAGCTTAAATCGTCTTTAATCTTTCTTGGCTAATATGCTAGGAATTGTAAGGAAGATACTCCCATCAATCAAATCAATGTTCATCGTCAATAGGTTAGATGTACTATGGGTTCAAATTAGCGAAGCTATCTGAGAGATTGAAGCTTGAAGCGCATGAATATTTCACTGAGTAGGATGAAGTTCAGAAAGAGCAAGTGGAGATGGAACACCACTATAAAGATGAAAAATCGTTTCTGATGGAGAAGGTTCAGGAATTCCAGAATGCTTCCACCCAAAATCAAACAGTTCATCCTGGCAACGCCACTTTTCATGGCGTAATGTACCACGTCCACTTGCCTCAAATCAAACTTCAGTGCTATGATAGGATCGATGATTGTTTGA
Source organism: Aedes japonicus (assembly GCA_034211315.2). Lineage (NCBI taxonomy): Eukaryota > Metazoa > Arthropoda > Insecta > Diptera > Culicidae > Aedes > Aedes japonicus. Next base: position 21,882 of record JASCZW010006307.1, on the reverse strand, counting down.
CTTCCAGAGATCTCAAGTCTTTGATTCACGGGAAACCAGATCTACCTGATTTAGAAAAACTTCATAACCTAAAGGGGTGCTTCGCAGGCGAAGTCTAAGCACTGATTTATCCGCTAAATATCACGCGGGACAATCGTCGAATGGGATACGTTGCTCAAACATTATGAAAGTAACAAGCTCTTAAGGGGGGATATACAGTTAGAATGACCAAAAAATTCAATATATTTTTATTGCATAGAAAGTTAGTAAATTTCCTATAAAATACGCTTCGTTTTATCGTTTTTCGAAGACGCCTTCTTCGCGCGCAGACCGATAATCAAAACTTTCAACGTGTTTTTCTCAAAACAGCATTTTCGGAGTTTATGCCGGTGATAACTCGAAAACTAATTATTCGATTAAACTGAAACTTATTACCTTCTATATGAATTAAAAAATATTGTTATATGTCATAATTAAATATGGAAAAATGTGATAAAATGGCCGAAAAAATATGGATATTTCCAAAAAAGTTACGCCAAAAGTGCATATTTTTTTTTTACTTGTTTTTCAATTCATCTACAAACTGTTAATGTAATTATTGTAACTATAAATTAGAAGAAAAATTAGTAATCTCCATTTAATTCCAACTACCTTTGCTTATCTTCGACAGATACGCGTATTTCGTCTACAATGTGCAGACTTCTTCAGTGTCTCGTACTAATAACTCGACTTCAGTCGAGTTGATCGCTTCGACCGTATGATTCAATCTCTGGATCAAGTCATCGAACCAGCGAAGTATAAGATTTTTTTGCTTGTAGAACTGCTATGTTGTCATCTCGATCTGACTGCACGGCGAGGGTGGAAAGAATATTCATCTACAAAGCAACAAGACACTGTGAAGAACTTTTTGGAATTTCTACAGTGAAGATTTCAAGCCTAGAGTCCGTAAAAACGAGGATCGAACAATTCCTACTGCCGCAACGGAAGCCCTTTTCAGCGGAGGTCAGCTACTACACTGTACAGTCGAATGCCCCTCGTGTGCGAATAAGGAGTGTATCGAAAATAAGCTATCCACAAACTTCCTTTCAAATTATGTTGAAACCCGATATTTTAATCATACAAAAAATTGATCTTCTATTGTACGAGGTAAAACTTGAACATAATGAAGACCGGATGAAATTTAAGTTATTCCTTCACGAATTTTCGAACTTTGGATCGAATGCTCTTCATCAAGTTCCGGACAAGTGTTGCATCGCATTTTTTGGACGCTTGAGCCCAAATTTTATTGAACTCCTGCATGTTCCCAGCTGCCTTACCAGTCTTCTTGAAGACCCTCTTCACGATTGCCCAGTAACGTTCGATGGGTTGAAGCTGAGGGCAATTTGGTGGATTGATATTTTTCTCAACGAAATCTATACCCTTTTCCGCAAGCCAATTGAGAGTGGTTTTGGCATGGTGAGCCGACGCTAAATCCGGCCAAAACAGTGGAGGTGTACTATGCTTCTTATCGATCTGAGTGTCTCTTCTGGAAAAACTCAGATCGATAGATTTCCGCATTTATAGTTCCGGTAGTGTAAAAAATGGTTGACTTCAAACCACAGGAACATATTGCTTGCCATACCAGTACCTCGACCTTCGACAGAATTTCTCCACTTGAATCGACCTGTCCGCATCGCTCACATCCTCCCCAACGACGGCAGTAAAGCATTGTGGACCTGGAAGGGTTTTTGAGTCCTCCTTTACATAGGTCTCATCGTCCATCAAAACGCATGCATCCGGACGCTGCAAAAGACGCGAATACAATTTCCGGGCCCTTGTTGCTGCTCGCTTCTTCAGTTCTGCACTTTGTTTCGAGATTTTCTGCTTCTTATAGGTCTTCAGGTGGTTTCGCCTCTTGATACGCTGGATAATTCCGACACTCGTTCCTGCTTTTTTGGCCAAATCACGTATTGACATTGATTTGTTCTTCATGATTAGAGATACCACTTTTTGCTCCAGTTTCGGGTTGGAAGAACCGGGTTTTCTGCCTATTCCTGGTAGCTCATCCAAAGAATAGTGTTCCCCAAACTTATTAATGATGATTTTAACACTCGCATGATGAACTCCAAACCGCTTCGCCAATTTTCACATAGTAATACCCTTCTCACTTAGCCATGTGTCCAGAACCTTAATTTTCACTTCCTTTTCAATACGCGACATTTTGAAAACGCAGAATTTGAACCGCACAAACAAGTAAACAAAAGAAAGCTGACAGTCAAACGCACAGCATGCAGTGTTCAGAGCATAAAAAACCATCACAAATACTTGCGTACAACGCAAATGTATGTGGATAGCTTATATTCGATACACTCCTTATTCATGGGCTCCACACGTGTCCAGCGTTTGTCACCAACTTTTCCTACTCGTCGTTGTCAAGCTGGGAATCTCTTTTGTGGGCTCAATCATTTTGTCGGAATTGCCTTAAACGCGGACATAGCTCGAGAGCGTACATCAAAGTTTTCCTATCGACATTGCTCGACGTCATATGTTGATGTGTTTCAAGGCAGGATTAAGTAGCAGAAGCCAAAGATCATCCGGGAAACGGTCGAATCTACTTCTTATAACGCGGCGCAGTGTATCTCATCTCAGGTTCTTTCGGCTGGTGTAGCCACAACAGGTGTTGTTGATGTGATCGATGACGACCAGGGTTATCGCTGTCCATCACGAGTACTACTGGATTCAGGTTTAGAGTGCAATTTTATTTCCGAAAACGTGTGCCACGCGATCCAGGTCTTCGTTTGAAAGGCTAACATCTCGATTTTGGGCATTGGACTGTCTGACATGAAGGCATTCTTTGAAATCAAAACTACCGTCAAATCATGTAAACTCGATCGATGGATTTTCTGGTCCTATCAAAGGTAATAGCTTGCCGACCGACCTCTACAGTCCAGGCAAATGGATGGGACATACCAGTACAGACAGAATTGGTGGATCCGGATTTTTTTTCCGATCAAGAAGGATCGACTTGATGTTAGGCATCGAAGCCTTCGTCAGCTTTTCCCCGTCTGGAAAGGTATTTCAGTTAGACAGGATAGTGGGAAGATAGTGATAGGCGAAGTCCGGAGGTGTTAATGGTATGCTTTTAGTCTTATGAAGAAGTGGGAGCTGTCTGAATGCTCTCTCCAGGCAAGCACTTTGTACTGTATATCTCTCAATTCACCGCAAGCCCCGAAGGAAAACAATGCGGCTTGCACATTTCCTTCACACTGATTGCCAGCCACAGAAAGACCTTCTTCGGGAACTTGGTGTGGGAAACATATATGACGTCAACACTAACCTTCTGAGTTTAGGACGTAAATTTTCCGGTCCCCTGCCAATCCCTGCAATTATGACCACGACGTCGCGCTTTGCTGGAAAGATGTTTCCAACCAGCACCTTCAACCGCTCCCGCTGGATGATTGCCTGCTGCTAAGACACGACTGCCGCATCCACCACCTTATCCTCGGCCCGGAAGATTCTGGCTGGAACCAGGTTTCCGTTCGACGCTCTCGCATTTCTCCAGAAGCGAGTGAATTTCGTAAATGTCGGATCGCTTGTATCCGGCGAACACGAATTGCCTCACAATGTCCAAGTTCTTCGCTCAGGGGTTGAGCTATGTCAGTACAAGCAGCTTAGTTGCTTGGCTGTTTTCGTCATTTTGCTGCAATTCAACTGATAACGCTGTCATTTCTTTCTGTACATAACAGGGTTGCTATGATTGTAGATTCGTACACGGGAAATAAAGTGTTCTTCTAAACAAGAAAAACAGGTCATGATTTCATAAATATGTTGTGTTTTTGTGTTCTGAATATAAACTATGTACAATACTCTTGATATCATGAACTATTTTCCAGCCGCGATTAAATTATGAATAAATCGGGTCAAAACCATGAGCTGAATTCCTGATATTGAAAAATTTATTTATGAATCTGACAAATCTCCTTTATAGACTCTGAATGTAAACAAAAAAATAAATCCACCGTTAAGGATTCAAACCTAGTATAGATATGAAGAGCGGTGATAGTACTTGGTGGATACACTTACTACGATATAGTTATTCTTGAAAAGACAAAATAAGACTTCCTAAGTAAGTAACTCGCATCTGTCATTTCAATAATGAAACAATGAGTAAGAGTCATTATTTTATAAAATCAGATGGGAGTTTGTTTCATAATTTTTTATTCATAAAACCGAAACGAAATTGGTTCCGTGTAGGTGATTTCACGTTGTCAAGAACTTTTCTTTGGATTACTTCGCAAAACAAATGAATTTTAAGCATTAACTGCAGCATATTTGGGAATTATTGCCAAGCGTTTGGTCCAAATGCCACAAGTTCACCCTCAAGCAAAACTTATCTTTCTTGCAGCTATGCTCCCAACGATAAAGTACAAATTATCATATTGTTTAACTCTATTTGGAAGCATTCGGTACGGGAGGGCCACGATTTTATCCTTCTCTTGATTAGAAGCAGTAGAGCGCTTTTATATAGTCTTTCTGGAATCGCTCTATTTCTTGGAATCCTCTCTGCGGCACATGCTACGCAGCTGGCTTGGCCGGTGACAAAAAAAAATAATGCATTCAAGAAACCGTCATTTTCGTGGATGATTTCAAAAATTGGTTTGCGTTAGTGTGAGATTCGATTACGTTAGATTAGTTGCAGCATATTTGGGCAGAAGATGTTGCTAGCTTGTGGCTTCAACCACTGGCACAATAAAAAATATATTGGAAACATAGTAGCCTCACCATGTTACAAAGAATTGATAATGGGATGAATGTTGAATACTAATCTTGTTTTTTTCGATCTGTAAACCATGCACCATTACGCTTTGCTGCCGGCAGCGCCATAAGCAGCACTTCAGTGCAACGCCTCAAATATTCCACTATTTCTCTCATCCTGTCCGATCGGTGTTGTATGGCCCTAGGACAAGACCTGCCAGCTGTTAGTGCAAAAACAGGACCATTTAGCTGTCAAAAAAGACCGTTTTTTATTGGTCGCTTTGACAACCGCCTTTACCGCCTCCGTTGAGTTACGTTACAAGCAGTCAGTTTGTTGTTGGTTTGGCGGTGTTGCTAGTCACTGCTTTTTCACTTTTTTCGTTTGGGTTTTTGGATCGCTCCTCCTAAAAATGATACTCTCTGGAAAAATAAAGATTAAAAAAAGCTTAGGAAGATTAACAAGTAACGCGTATTATTTATTTGAATTTTTAATATCATCCTTTTCTTCCCTGTAAGGCAGTTTTGTATTCGTAGAGCCTCAAATTCACGAACCTCTCCATTTAAAATATTGACAATTGTTAAACGTTTACTTTATTGAATATTACCAAGTATTAAAAGAATATCGACGAATTTTGATTATATATTTAATTACATTATTTTCAATGGGATTACTGTGTGAACATATCTGGCAACACTGGAGCGACCCCCGTATCATAGCAATCATAAATTTATGAGAGGTCATCTCTCTCTGAGCTGGCAGGTCCTGTCCTAGGTATGGCCTGCTCCGTCTGATCCAATTTGTTCATCGAAACGTAATCTGTTTCACCTTCAGCTTCTTCATTTTGCTGCACATCGTAATTTTTTGTACTCTTCATGTCATCCTCGTTGTTGTCAAACTGATGCTTACACGGAAGAATTAAAGTACCGAAAATTAAGTTCATTTCACCCAACTCTGGAGCTTCGTGCGGGAAGCCAAATTTGAGTATATGCGATAGTACTCAAATTTGAGTAACTGTATCCAATGTTTATGGTGGGTAAATTTCACCTAATGCAATAAAACTTGTAAAAACAAAAAAATGAGCACTTTTTCGCACGATTAGGTAGCAAATGTTGTACAACATTTAAAATAAATTTCTTTACTCGTGAGATAGAAAAAAACATAAATTTTCTTGATAATTTTATTGTTTTGTTTATTTCATAATTTCACGATTTTTAAATAACGGCTTGTTCATTACCGTAACATATAAAATGTTATACGATATATAAATCTGATATACGTTAAATAATAAAAATATGTAAACGACTTCCATTTTAACTTAAAAATGAGTTGTCAATGAAGTACTTACCCATTGAATAATCTTTACCTAATGTGCAGAATCAAATATACCCATCCCTCCAGTTCAACAACAGTACTCAATTTTAAGTTTAAAAATACTCAATTTTGGGTACTTTGTTTCTTTCGTGTATGTAGTTGATGACCTCTGCATTTTCCTGTCAATCTTGGCTCATATTCACGACCGCATCTAAAACTTCAATCAAATTGACTTCTTTAGGCGTAGTCTTTGAATTTGTTTCCTAGTGCCTCTTTCAACTGTTCCATTTTATCTTTTTAACCCTGTGAGTAAAAACTATGGATCGTCGGAATCTTGGACAGTGTGAGCTGTTTATTGGAACGCCTGTAACTAGAAAATTAGAAGAAAGAATAGTAATTTCTTCTTTTCTATTTCTGAAACGTCTGTTAAGTTTCATTACTATTCGTGAAGTACGGCCATGTCTATGGAAGCTGGACAAGACTGGAAAAGTGAATCGGGATGCTGCAGAGATTAGCATTAGCATTAGCATTAGCATTAGCATTAGCATTAGCATTGACGGTTGCACACCTCGTGGATGGAGCTACGATGAGGAATAATTCGTTGAAGACATTGCATGCCACCATGAAACGAAACCAGTTTCTGATACGTTTCTTCACGCAACAATCACCACGAAAACACTCCTCGATCGCTCACCTGGCCACGTCCATGCAACCGTTGGTGATAGGGAGGATTTGGTATCTACCTTAAGAAGACACGGGGAACCCACGTAGCCTTCAGTAGATATCAAAGGAAAAAGGAAATGAATAGTCGGAGAGAATAGTTGAACAGAATGCCCTGTTTGGTGCACAGAACAAAAATGTATTCAAAAATGGTCGTTGGGAGCATCTAGTCTAAGAAGGTTAAGTGATGCTCCATTTATCTTCAAAAGGTTGGGACTTTAGCATTAACTATAGTCCTAGCTCCCTATGGCTTATGGTTATAGCCCCATTACTCGCTCTCTGAAAAGAAAGAAGACAGCGCCGACCCAAAACCATATGTTCCCCCCCTCACCCCCATCACACACACACACTCACACATACCTCACTCGCCCACATCACTACTTCTGTTTGGATTTAGATTAGTGAGCGCCGACTGAAAGTTAAAAGCGTCCAAACAATTCACCAACTGTCAAATATTGCAATTAAATGTCGACTACAATGTTTACAGGTTACAAAAATTATAGATTGTTGATTGTAAGGAAATGTTCCTTATAGTTAACCCTTTTATTAAACGTGATAGTTTATCACTGTTAATACTACTAATGTGAAAATTTGAATCGAAATAACCGAGAATAATAGATATCAGCGGCCGCAGCTCTAAAAACAAAATTTTCAAACGAATTAACTCGACAACATGATAAGTGTCAGCTTCCAGACCAATAGGTCTGTGCCATTACAGAGAGCAAAAAATAACAAGAGAAGGGGAAGGCATATTAGATAGGAGAAAGTATGAGAGTAGTTGTTGAATTCAGGGCAAACCCATTCTCATGAAGAAATAGTTTCATATATCTCTCTCCTCTTTCGATGTAACTTCCTGCCCGGCCACTAATCCAACATACATACCGCAAGGATTATACATATCGAACAGCAAAAACGCACAAAACAATTACTAGAAGAAAAGAGAGACAGCCAGAAGAAGGAAAAGACGATAAGATGCACGTCTGGATATGCAACGCATTTGATCCCATGATTGAAAATGACAAATACAAATTTGTCAATATATCTTCATACTACCGGAACCGTAATATTTTAATACAATACTTAGCTGAATGTTTGATCCGGTATCCAATTGCAGAAATAGGCAAGACTCACGACTGCATCTTTTATCTAACTGCATGTTCACAAATCATCTAAGAGAAACTCCCGTTAATCAACTTGCGAGTGCTCATCCGTTTTCAGAACAAAACACTCGGCCAGTGTGTTGGTGGCATCACTTAAACGTCCCCGCGGCGGTATTGGTGCCGACCAGCTGCCAATCGTTGGTTGTGCATAGATGCAACATACTACAGGAGAACGACAGTAAAGAAGCCATCTTAAAGAAATAACCTCCAACGGGAAGATTCATTTCCGGAAATTTCCACTATCCACTGCACCGGTTATAGCACTTCACTTTTCCGCCACTGCCGAACTGGTTCAAATTAATTTTGTTCAAATTTAGTGAAAACCTGCGAAAAAAAACTGACAGCAGAGAAAACAAGTCCACTCGCTGCAAAAGCATACTTCGATCTCAAGACTCGTGAATCGGGATGCTGCAGAGATGTGTAGATAATGGAATAAGTTGGCTGCTCAAGCTGACGAATTCTTATTTCTTTGCGTTTCAAGTTTATTGCTTCATCAATTAGCTAATTACTTGCTCTCAACTTCATACCCTATGTCCAGGGAGTCGAGAAATTTTTCTAAGCGAAAAATTCCTAGACCAGTCTGGGAATCGAACCCAGCAACCTCCAGCGTGGTGTTGCCTTGTAGCAGCGCTTTTACCGACTGAGCAAAGGGAGGACCCCAAACTAAATTGATTAACTTTTTGATAATCATTTCCTGAAACTGCAAAAATAATGCTTTATTTTGAATTGCTCTATGTAAACTGGTTTATTTAACCAAAACAATTCCGAGGCAGCGCTGATTTCTTTCGTCTGGATAAAGGGTGATACGGTCAAAATTTGGTCAAGGGAAAACGCGTGTAAATCGGTGAAATCGTTTCTAATCTAATCTAATCTCACACTAACGCAGCCAATTCTTGAAGGCATCCTGGAAAATGATGGTTACTTGAATACATCATTTTTCTTGTCATCGGCCAGGCCAACTGCGTAGTATGTGCTCAGAAGGATTCCATGAAATAGAACGATTCCAGAAAGATCTAAAATCGCTTTACTACTCTGAATCAAGGGAAGGAAGAAAGCGTGGACCTCCGTACCAAACGCTTCCATGTTTAGTTGATACAGTGTGATAATTTGTACCTTATCGTTGGGAGCATAGATGCTAGAAAGATTAGTTTATGCTCCTTTTGCCTGTGGGTGAACTTCTTTGGCATTTGAACCAAAAGCGTGGCAATAATTGCCAAGGTTATAGCGCCTTATCTCGCTCCATGGGAGGTATGGGATCTAAAACTTACGATGATGGATAAATGCGAAGCTGAAAATAGCATAAAAATATTGTGAAGGGATGTTATAATATAAAATGAGAATAACATGTGTACTATCTGCATGTCTTCTGATTCCATGGATAATCCAAAATTATATACCGTATAAAGAAATAAAGAATACTTACATCTTTTCGTGGTAGGGTAAGACTTCAGCATGCTATTCACCGCGCTGCCTCACATTGCATTGGTGGGACTGTCTCCCTAAGGTATAGCTGCCGAGTGCACAGCGTTTCTTACCAGCCGCTGGTGAACAGACCTCCTTGGTGGACAGACGCTCAGCACGCACCTCCTCAATCTAGCTGAAGTCAGAAGGACAACAGTGCCCAGGCTGCACTACCAGCTAAGTACGCAACCCTTAGCTGGCGGTCTTTGTCATCTGCTGACCCGTGGAAGCATGAGGTAGGAACTTGTGAGGACCAGAGCTATGTTGCGGGGACGCACGCTCCATCACAGTTGTCGACTCACCATTTTGCAGCCCACGTGTAAATCGGTGAAATCGTTTATATAAAAAATCAAATTAAATTTCTTTTTCAAGTTCAATTAGTATAAAATTCAGGAAAAATATTCAGTTGGGCTTCCGCTTTTCCAAATCCGAATTGCCGAGCCTTACGCTTGACCCCTGCCATCAGATTTTGAACAGCCACCTTGTCCACCTTCTTCGCCGCAGAAAGCCAGTTTGCCTTGCACTGCTGCTCGTCCTTAGCAGTTTTTTTGGTCTTCTTTGGGTTCCGCTTGACAATAGCCCAGTATTTCTCAATGGGCGGAGCTCTGGCGTGTTGGGAGGGTTCTTGTCCTTGGGAACCACCTGCACGTTGTTGGCGGCGTACCACTCCATGGCCTTTTTACCGTAATGGCAAGATGCCAAATCCGGCCAAAACAGTACGGAACAACCGTGTTTCTTCAGGAAAGGGAGCAGACGTTTATTCAAACACTCTTTCACGTAAATTTCTTGGTTGACAGTCCCGGAAGCTATGAAAATGCTGCTTTTCAAGCCACAGGTACAGATGGCTTGCCAAACCAGATATTTCTTTGCGAACTACGACAGTTTCGTGTGCTTGAAAATATCTGCTACCTTTCCTTCCTTTTGCCGTATAAAACTCCTGTCCCGGAAGCTGCTGGTAGTCGGTTTTGACGTAGGTTTCGTCGTCCATTACCACGCAGTCAAACTTCGTCAGCATCGTCGTGTACAGCCTCCGGAATCGCGCTTTGGCCGTCGCATTTTGTTTATCATCGCGATTTGGAGTCACCACCTTCTTGTAAGTCGATAGTCCGGCTCGTTTTTTGGCTCGATGCACGGTTGTAGACGATACACCCAGCTTATTTGCGGCATCTCGGAGAGATAGGTTGAGGGTTTCGCTTGAAACTACCGGCAACTCTCTTTGTCGTCTCAGCGGCTTCCGGTTTTCGATTTCCCCCGATCCAGACTTCCTGGCTGTTGACAAACGTTCCCCAAACACTTTAATTACATTTGTAACGGTTGATTTGGCAACTTTTAGCGATTTTGCCAACTTTGCGTGCGAGTAGCTCGGATTTTCGCGATGCGCGAGCAAAATTTTGATACGCTGCTCTTCTTGCTTGGACGGCATTTTGACAACTGAAGAGTGAATTCCAAAATCAAAATAGGAGCAACATTCTACACATACACCTTCAAAATGAGGGGTGTTCAGGTTTTTTAAATGCAAAATTGAAAGAAATACGTCAAGTTGATATTGACCAAATTTTGACCGTATCGCCCTTTATTAAGTGAATCGATCCTTAATGTTAGATTTCACCCGGGAATAACAATCAATAGGATAGTTTGTATCAACATGTCCCACCTTTTCAAGATCCCGCCGACCCCCTGGGTTTCATAACGTGCAATTTTAATCGCATCTTCATCACCAACTCGACCAACTGATCCGCAGCTAAGTTGCACTTGCGTCCGAGGCAGAGGAGTAGCCATAGAATTAATAGACTCCTCACGCATGGACCCGACAATCAACTCCTGCTGCTGCTGCTACTTCTGCCACCAGAGCAGTAAATAAACGACATCCAACGACACAGTTTTATGGGCGCTATAGTAGCAATTATCGGCCTTAATTTATCTGCACACACTCATCTCGAGTGCCCGATGGATGCTCGGCACAATGCAACATGGTTGGGGATGATGATGATGATGCTTCAGTCCCCATCAATTTGCAACTCTACGACCCATATGTGCGGATTCGTACCTCAGGGAGTGGTTGACTCAGTTCTAGAACCAGTTCTCGCGCAAACAGTCAACAGTGCAAATTTATTTATAAAACGTTAATTTGTTTACAATTGTCTTGGCAGCCAAAGGGGAACCTACTTTCCGCCGATCTCAAGTATCCGGGCAACATGCGTTTTCGATTTATGATTCTATTTCTGTGCGGACCGCTTTGCACTGCATCAAGATTAAGGCTCTTCTCTGGGTAGATTAACTACTTTCCATAGTACTCATTATTTTCCACCTCTTCGCGCGAAGCTGAGGTGGAGAGGGCAATTAAAACGAGCAACAGAAGCCACCCTTTTTACGCAGAGGAATGATACAGCAACTTCAGCAAAGGCGAAGCCTAGACGAAATGATCGCGGATTAGCGGCTCCGTTGGTTGGCGCGTGTTCCCGGTCAGATGTACGCGAGAAATGGATGATTGTTTTCACATTAGTTACTCCAATCTAACGGGCACACGATCCGTATGATGATTTGAGATGGGCATGGAGATTAGCATCGGGCCAAGTAGGTTGGCAGGCACGTGGATATTGGACCGAACCGAATCCGGGATTCAACCAAAATTCGTTTCACGCCTGATTCGAAGAGGCATCTGCCCAGAGGGCGCACCAAACAGTGAATCGATAATTGACTGATCCGATGCATACTGACTGTCCATTACTTTGGGACGCAAATTGGTTCATTTCTGGGTTACGTGTGTTAGAATCTGTTAGAAGCAATTTAACAGCGGTTTGGATGCGTATGGGGAGGATTTTTGAATGATGGAACCAATTTAGCGGATAGGGAAGGTTTCTTGACCACTTTATTTCAATTTTGATTGGGAAAATCACGCTACGTGGTATTGTGGTTAATCGTTTTCTTTGTTTATTTTATGTGAACTGGAACGTTGATTTGTTTATTTGTTTGAGAATCCTGCACTAGTGAATCTTTTTAGTGAAGCATTTGTCAAGTATAGACACGCCTTTCAAAGTGAAACTGTAAGGAGTCCTTTTTCCATATGATTTATAGGTTAGGTTGATTATCACTTCACGATGTTTGAGACTAAAAATCACAAACAAAACAAAACAAACAACGCTTAAATTGCGTACCAGTGAATGCCCTAGTGTAGCACAAACGATTATTAAAAATTGCACGCCTGAAGTCCTAGTAGTATTTGAGGTTTTCTCTCAGAAAACTTCAAAGTGAAAGGGACTTGATCCCGTATGTCCTTAATGAGAGCTTGCATGCGAGCTTTGTCGTAGTCTTAGAACTCTCATTTTTGCGTTTGTGACTGTCTTTACAACTTAGTCCATCTCGCTACTTTGTTATCAAAGTAGCAGTGTTGCCAATTAGTATATTTTTTCCCAAGAAAGTTTGCGATCTAACTCAGGCTTGCCTCATATTTTTCTTCTAGAATGCCTTCAAGTAGCTTGCAATATTCCAACACCGGGAACTCACAGCGAGTATTATTGTATTTGCTGCAGATGTACAACATGCGATTTAGATCTTCCATTTCTCCACAATCATCGTTTACCTCCAGCTTCCATTTTACCTTCCTGTTCTGCCAGGTCACCTTGCGGCAGTTAGCCGGAACTTTGGCCATTGGTGAAAAAAAGAAGCTTGTAGGCATATCCTCCAATTTATTGGTCGTCTTTTTCATCAAACCATCTGTCCTTTTTGGCCACGAAATTATTCGAATATTCAAATCGACCCAGAACTTCTCGATTGGGTGGAGCTTGGGCATGTTGGGAAGGTTGGCATGCTTAGGCATCACCGGAATGATGATGAGATACTACCATCTATTGTAACAAGGTAACTTTCCATAGCAGTGGAATAATCTAAAATACAACTTGATCTAAATTCTATTGTTGTTTGTGAACATCAATCTCCTGTATAAAGGGCCAAAAACTTTTGGGCGGGCCCTTCAGCAGATACACTTACGTGAAACCCACGAATATAGGGGGGAGAATCTCCATCAAAAAGCAAGTCCACACCCAAAGCATTAGAATCGAGCCCTCGATTGACAGAATAAACCCAATAGATGGGGTCGAAGAGCCTGCCCTCGTGTCGCGAAATGTTAACAATAGGGAGGAGGCAGTCCCATGCTCCCTATCCAAATCGTTTAACTTGGGTGCCCTGATGGCCCCTCCCTTTCCCCGTTCTATATTATGTCGTGGATATTCAGTATATTTTGAAGTGGTTAGGGTTTATACCGTTCTTTACTTATTGCTCTGTGCTGTCTCGATGTTTCTGCTTTTGAAGAGTTGACCTTAGGATGACCATATGATATTGCTCGCGGTCATTGGAAATGGAAGAGAACAAAAAGGAAAAAGGATTAGAGATTGGCAACACGTTATGCACATGTGAGATTTTCATGGTGATATTCTCACAGTGCCCGCTTCGAGTAGTGGGCTGAAACTAGATTGTCATTGAGTTACTTTTTTGTCGAAGAAACTTCTGGGAGTCACATCGTACTGTATATGTCACCGTGCACTGCCAGCCCCGACAAAACGAAGAGGGGACGTGACATCTAATTTCCAATGGATTGTGAGCCACAACATCGCTGCCAATTTCTGTCGGGGAGGTGAAGTGGCATTTGCCTTACCAGTCCTTGTTGGCCCCAACGTGACGTAAGTCTCGTCGTCCAAAACGACCACCACGTTCATATCACCGGGAAGATCTCTTTCACCAGAATTTTCAGCCTTTGTTTTTGGGTTTCCGCTTGGTTCTTCGACAGGATTGGCTTGGACTGATGCTTTCGCATGGGGCCAAATACCGTTTTGGCCAAATACTTCTTGACTGTTTGACCGGTCGCACCGACCTCTCGGCCCAACCTTGCCTTCCGTCTTCCATTTGAGCTTCTGTTGAATCATCCGGTCGCTTAAAACGATTGAACGGCCAGAGCCGACACGAAGTGGGCCATGATGGCCAATGTATATAGGTCTGGATGGAGCTGGCGATACGAACAAAGCATGGATCGAAGTTGGTTTTTTTGTAAGCAAACTGAACAAACTTCTGTTTCCTCTCACGAACAAGCCTCCCTCGATGAGGCCACTCCGTAATTCTCTCGAGGTCTTCAGTACTTGAGAATGGTCGGCAAATCGTTGATGTGACAGCAGAACAAGAGGGGCCCTAGCACCGATACTTGAGAAACTCCGGAGGTCGAAAAGTCGCATTCGGATTGTTGTTCCCCACAGAACACAGTTTGTATTCGGTTCTTCAAATACGACTTGATAAGGTTAGCGGCGAAGATGGCAAAGTTGAACTGAGTTTCTAACTTCGGGCATAGTTAACGATGAAGTGTTGAAAGCTTTAGAAAAATCGAGCAGTAGTCATATCGCAGTATCTTCCCTATCGATCGTTTTTGCTAAATCGTTGTATACTCGAATCGCTACGGTTTGGATGCTTTGCTCTTCGAAAAAACCTGCTTGATAGTCCGTTAGTAGAATGTTCTCTGTGATGAACGATGAAATCTGCTGCTCAAAAAGTTACTTGAAGGCCTTTGACAGTGCACACAGGATGCTAATAGCTCTGAGGTCCGACAGTACTGTTTCTTTCGCTGTGGAAAAAATCCTTGGCATATATCCAGCATGAAGGGGAGTAGGATGTTTCAATGAAGCTTTTTAACATATGCGTGATTAACTGCACGACCAATGGCAGGAGTATTCTGACGAATTTAATCGGCAGACCATCCAGACCAGTTGCATTGAATTTGATGCTGAATACAGCATTTACGGCTTCCCAGCATTCCACAGGATGTGTCGATGATCTTCTCAGTTCGCTGTGGTTATCGCTAAAAATGCAGCTCAATAGCAGAGTGCGATTTACGTCATGCAGGATTTTTATGACAATGCCTATTGGCATCATCTCCGCTAGGAAGCAGACCACGTCCCGTGATACCGTTTGGTATGCACTAAAACACTCTTAGGCACATAAGCCTGTGCGTACTTTCGAGCTTACTTAGGTAGCTTGGTAATCAAAGCAGTGACCCATGCCGGTCCGCCGTACCTAAGTATGGACAGGGCGACAATGGCCAGGAGTTTACGCTTACTCCCTTGCACCGCCGAGCTATTCGACATCATGCGGGATAATGCCGATATTGAAATAGAGGCTTTCTTGCAGGCATAATCGCCGTGACTGATAAAGGACAGCTTATCATCGATCATGACCCCAAATACCTCAATGACCTCTTCGATTCAATTGTTCAGTTACCCACATTAATCCTCGCATGTTGCTACGATTTGCAATTGTTAACATCCATGACCTCAGTCTTATGATGGGGAAACTCCAGTTTCCTGGAATCCATCCATCTCCCCACAATGCCAATGGAGTGCGAGGCCGTTTGCTCTACCTCTTCGATGGATTCACCATATCTCTAAGGCAATGTCGTCTGCGAACCCGACGATCTTTACCCCGTTCGGGGACTTAAGCCGTAGTACCTCACCGTACTTCGTGTTCCATAGCACCGGGCTTAGGATCGAACCTTGTGGGACGCCTGCAGTGAACTGAACGCGTTTCTGACCTACCTCAGTGTTTTACACCAGTATCTGATTTTGGAAATAGCTTCCAAGAATCTTGGACAGGTACCCAGGAACCCGAAGGCGTTATAGCGAGTCGGCGATAGCCACCCAACTGGCGCTATTGAACGCATTTCTCACGCCAAGTTCCCTGCACAGTAGCGGACTCCTCGCCTCTTGTGCTTGATTGCCATCCACCGGCAACTGCCATTTACGGAAGCCAAACTGGTGGTTAGACAGACCGCCGATACCCTCCGTATATTTTGTCAGTCTGTTGAGGATTACCCTGTCGAGCATCTTACCCGCTGTATCATCCTATGGTATGCCGATGAATCCCCCGATGGCTTCTCTGTCTATGGTTGCTACACTTAGGTCTGAATTTTCCAGGTTTTCAGGAAAACACCCTCGTTCAGACAACTTTGCATCACCATCCTGAACAATTGGGAGCCAGCGAAAGCCGTATTGATAGCCGGTTCGAATACCATCAAGTCTGGCGCTGTTCACGCGACTTTGCCTTCGCAATGAGTTTCTCATTCGTCACCGTCGCCTCATCTCCAGTCCCCGTTGTGCCATTATCAATGCTCAAGTGGTTACGGATGTTTGGCTGGGCCGCCCGTCTCTCCATTGCTATGGCAGCGTTATGGTCTGGGATACTGTAACGCTGGTCATGGCACAAATCTACGGCGGCGGGGGGACATGGACTCGGGTCGTGACTCGATAAGAGTCACCCAACGATCACCTGCAGCAGCTCTGGTGATTGCTTGGTTGAGTGATAAGTATTGGCCTTAACGTTAGGTGTCGGGTGCTTTCATCAGAACTTCCGATCGTCCACGCTTCGAGAAGTTTCATATTTAGGACTACGGGACTACGTGGATATACTCCACTATTGATGCTATGTTTAGCAGTGCTTATATACAACACATAGTGATAACAGCGTTGCCAGAAGGAATTTAAGTGCTAGATTTTTTAATCATCTTTTCATGATGGGCACCAATTGATTTATTTCTTGCAAAGTCCTTGTTCATTTGATGCACTTTCTCGTAGTTTTTTGTCCATTCCTCCCATGACTGTTTTCTTTTTTATGACTTAGCGACATCAGAAGAAGTCAAACAGCAGCTTTAAAAAGACTAGCAATTTATACATGCAAACGTTGAAGATTACACAGGCACTCCCTTGCGCTGAACTGGCCGGCTTGACGTGCCGCAAGGGCTCAGTAGGGATTTTTTCATCAAGACCCGAAGATAAGAGTCAGTTCCATTGTGGTTATATCACATGGATACATTTTTCCACAGTATTTATTTACAAATTTTAGCATGAACCAACATGACAAACAATAGAGGCTAAATTGGGTTTTCAGTATGTTAGTGTTGTCAATTTGACTGAAGATCGAGTACAAGCAGGGTTTATATTCCATTCTCATTTAATTAATAATTTCCGCACGCTCTGGGATCATCCTTGCATTTCAAATTACTTTTACATTTTAGAGCATGGAGCGGCATTACAATTTAAAACTCAATTAGTTTTTCTGCATTTCAGCTTAACAGTGAAACAGTGTTAAAATTTTATTTCTGAACTTCAACTACTATTTCAAAAAAGGCTGGCATGAGATTATAAGAAGTATAGAATTGTATTTAAATATTTGAGTTCAGTGGTATTATGATAAGATACTTTATTTATTTCAGGAATCATCAAATCGGGCTCTTCGATCACTCAAATTGCTTTCTTCGACTTATACAATATTCTGTTGATTAAAAAAAAACAATACACATCAAATACCGCTTCTTTAAAATGTTATCTTTGTTGGTTGGCTGATCTACTTCAATTTTTAGTCTTTCCAGGACTATTAAGATATTAATACACATCTAATTTTTATTTTGCAGTAACAATCCAGTAGATGTCAGATATATTTTGTAAATACATATATCATATTCTATTTCGTAGGTTACATACATACATTCAATAACAAAAAGCCAGACGAACTGGAGGCTGGATGAGGGATTCGTGGTTATCTGGTCCAAGTCATGGATGAAAATTATGCCATCCTTGATGGAAATCATCAGATCATCAGCGAAGGTCTAATTATCTTCCGACAGTCTACAGTGAGTTTGCTGGCATTTTTTTTTTACAAACCACCAGACGGAAATTCTTATGTGTATTGCATTTTGTTCATTTCCTGTAATAAGAGCGTTTCGTTGGTAGGAGATTATCTATCCTATAGACACTCAAGTAATAGACCGGACAACGTGCCGCCATGTTGTATCCAAAACGAACATTTCCTCGCATTTCCCATACGATTTGACAGTTGTTTTGGATACATCAACTGTGCCAGACTCACGTTGTCCGGTCTATTACTTGAGTGTCTATAATCTATCCTGGGTTCCATGTAAGTGTTCATACGACGGAATAGTGAGGATTACAGGTATGTACAGTTTGATCTTGCCATTAGGAGAAACTATACGCCATGGCAAGTCCTGCACTGGTGGTGGCTTCCCATCACATCACATCACATCACGTTGAAGATTACACAGGCGCTCGAAAACTGTCAGGGAAAAATTTAATCTTGTTTCAACTCCAAGGACGTAAAAATATCAGGCTTTTATTCCAACAGACGAACAAAGCATATGTGACTGATTCCACATCACAATCGGTCGGTCACCAAACTCAACTATCTTCGATTTTGATGAAACTTGGTACACGTCTTCGGTATGTTGAAAAAAATCCACTGGTGTTAAGATTATTTGGATTCAGGAGCAACTTTTGAGATGGGTGTATGTTTTTTTTCCAACATGTTACTGAAAAATCGTAGTTCAAAACCATTACATTTGGAGAAAAACTTTATATGGGAGTTGTAGAGAACTAAAAGGCTTTGTAAAAACAATGTACACTGAAGAAATAATTTTTTCATAATGAAAAATCGAAAATAAATACTAAAAATCAAATATCTAAAAACATATTTTTAATATTTTTCAAATTTGTTTTGTGGAAATTTGAGAAAAAAGACAAGACACTCTAGGATGGACGCTCTTATAATAAAGAGTTTTCCGAAGAGCGAACTTTGGCATATTTCAAATTTTGGTTATTCATTATTATAAATGAAAATTAATTATACACTATGATTTTTATGATCATTAAAAACAATAATAATAATAATGATAAATCACCTGAACGCAACCGTTTTCCGAGATTTTTCGGATTTTATTTCAATAGAATGAAAACCTCAGAAAATTCTGCCTTTTCTTAAGTTAATCGAGATTTCCACCAGAAATGAGTAAATTTTCCAAGACCTTCATATTATAACGTTCACATTACTCTAATGTCCTCTTTCTTTTGATATCAGGATGATAAGAAGACTCATTTGAAAAGAACAAGATAAATAGCACTATTGTTTTAATATTGCAATCAATATATTTATAATTGTTTATGGGCTGTATCGGTCGGGCCGCTCAGAGAATGAAGGGAGCGAATTTGCTAAAGCGATGAAAGTAACAGCGAGATAGATGTCGCAGGGCGACAAGTGAAATGGACAGATGATGAAATTATGCGGAGGGTCATATAGAAGAAGCTTACATAATCGAACCTGCTGACTATTTGCCAAGCTCCAACGATGTTAGAGGTCGGGTGTAGTGTGTGAAAGCTACACTCCGAACAGTTCGGTGATGTAGCGATGAAAGTAACACATATTGTTTAAGGTAGGTAGACAAATAGCAGCTATAACGTATGTCAGGTATATCTTCTATAAAATCAGATTTTGAGAGTAGTTTAACAGACAAATTAGAAAAACGTGGTTTAGCTGAAATATCTTTGGAGCAATGATTTCAACCTGATAGATGTAGTTTAGAGACACTTGTTAAACCAATTGATGAATTTATTGCTTATTTTTGTGAAAAGTTGGAACAATTAGTATCCCACGATTTTGTCAAATCTCAGCAGTCTAGTTTCTTGAGAGATTATAAAGCTGTCTTAAAGACGGCTTGATAAGTAATGAATAATTACAGATTTTTCTGAAAATTATTCATTTGTTTTTTCAAGATGCTGTTCAAAGTAGTTATTGGAGTAATGAGCGTGTCACTATTCACCCTTTGTCATTTATTACACGGAATCTGGAATACTTAAAAATATCAGTTTCATTGTTATCTCACAGTGTTGAAACATGATACGATTGGCGGTGCAGGTGTTTATTTCAAACTAATAAGCTTTTTGCAAACAAAAATTAGCAAAGTAAAGCTACGTTTATGTCTGACGGGGCAGCATCCCAATATAAAAATAGGAAGAACTTTGCAAGCCTTGTAAGTTTAAAAGAAATACAATATTGATGCTGAATGGCATTTTTCGCAACATCCCACGGTAAGGGACCTTGCGATGCAATTGAGTCAGTACATTAAAACGAATGGCAAGATATGCAAGCCTTGCTGTACAACATGAACACCCTATAGAAAAGTGCATTATAGTTATTCGAATGGGCGAACCAAAAAGTGAAGAGTATTAACAGGGGGTAGCAGAATGGAATGAAATTTGCTGACGACTCAAACGATTACAGGTACACAAAAGTACCACTATCTGTTCCAATTTCAGAAAACGAAGCTTTTGTAAAACTGTTTTCGAATGACGAAGAAGGCAGGATTCATAATATATATAAAAGCAATCAATAGTTTATATAATGTTTATGTAATATTCCCATATAAATGAAACAAAAGTTTCTACATAACTCGAGAGCTAATCAATTAAATGGAGCCAAAATTGACAGGTAGAGGTTTTTGAAAGCAAGAAATGTTTCTAAGGTAAATCGAGACCCCTCCGCCCTCTGTAAGAGGGGGGTTTCCATACAAATGAAACACAAATTTCTGAAAACTTGAGAACTTATCAGGTTAATGGAACCAAATTTGGCATGTGGAGGTTTTCGAAGGCAAGAAATATTTCTAAGTTGACTCGAGCCCCTCCCTTCTCTGAAAGGAGGGCTCATATAGAGATGAAACACAAATTTCTGAATAACTCAAGAACTTATTAGGTTAATGGAACCAAATTTGGCATGTGGAGGTTTTTGAAGGCAAGAAATGTTTCTATTGTGGTTTGAAACTCCTCCGCTCACTGAAAGAGGGGTCTCTTATACAAATAAAACACGAATTTCAGCATAACTCGAGAACAAATCAAGCAAATAGAACCAAATTTGGTATGTGAAGGTTTTTGGAGGTTAGATTTCAATATACATAAAAATGAATTTCTGTCTGTCTGCCTGCCAGACCCTTATAGACTCGGAAATTACTGAACCGACCAACGTGAAAATTTATATGAAAGGGTTTTTGGGGCTGGGGAAGGTTCTTATGATTGTTTGAGACCCATACTCTCTCAGGAAGGTGGGCTCTGATACATATGAGACACAAATTTCTTCATAACTCGAGAACTAATCATGCAAATCGAATCAAATTTGGCATGTGGGGGGTTTTGAAGGCAAGAATGTTTCTATGGTGGTTCAAGACCCCTCCCCTTTTTGAAAGAGCGGGGGGTTCAAACAAATGAAACTCAAATTTTTATTATAATCGAAAAGCCCCGTGTGATGGTTCGAGAACTAATCAAGCAAACTTGGCATGTGGGGGGTTGTGAAGGCAATTTGAGAAACCAGGGGGGGGGGGGGTGGAAGGGTGGGCTCCCATACAAATGAAACACAAATTTCTACCAAAAATGAGAATTACCCAGGATACTTAAACACAACACGTGTATTTCTCGGGTAAGAAGCATGTTTTGATAGAAGTTTGAACCCCTGCTTGTTCAAGAAAAAAAAACTCATTCCAAAAAAAACCATAAAAGTGCCAGTTACATTAAATTTTCTTTCATTTTGTTGCAAGCGTAGCAGCGCACGCACCGGGTTCAGCTAGTCTATATAATAAAAATGAGTTGGGGTTTCCTTTGTCACGATTTAACTCGCGAGCGGAAGGACCGATCGGCGTGAAATTTTGTA